>JADFUC010002247.1:0-66220 GCA_019722365.1 Lithospermum erythrorhizon | reverse complement strand
ACAAGTTATGATATTATTTTTTCATCTTTAAAGCACTTCATAATATTAAAGATTTCATATGTTGCACATCACTATCTGTCATTATAAACATTATGGTCGCATACTATTTTTATAATGAGTTATTGTATCAAAATAGATATTCTACTATTTTGTTGGAGACAATATTTTTCATATTTTAATGCAATTTATTCACTTATTGGAGATTACTGCCATATGCACGTGCAATGACACGATAAAGTGAAAGGAAATTGTATCAAATAACAAACTTATAAGAATGGAACACGTTATTGAAGCTCGTTATAGGAACTAGCACAGAATTAAAAGCTAACTTTGCCTTGAGAATGTAATCATTTTATAGCTGGTCTGGCGGATGCCAACTGTTTAGCACTATATACTCAGACCGAAGAACAAGATTCAAATCACCAAAGTCCGTGGTAGGCCTGACAGTTCGAGGCCTGTTGAACGCCGTATTTGTTCATTTAATGGTATTGCTGAGCTTCGATACATTGTGACAATAAAGCTCTCAAGCTTTTGCTGAGTCAGACTGCTCTTTCACACAGTTTCAACTCCAGTATTCCACTAGTGTCATTAAATGGGGATGGGTTTACTGTCACTCCTATTCGTGTCAAACCATTTCACGAAGGGTTGGCCTGAAACTCCAATATTATCCTTCAGCTCAGCAGATAGCCTTGCCTTTCAGGCCGACATCCGAATATCCAAAACGAATACAACACTGATATGTTCAAGAAACAGAAATCAAAACTGGTTGTGGATTGCTCCTCTGTAAATGAATGATACAAAACCGTCACTTAGTTTAGTCACCACAGTGAATTACCTGCTCATCCAGGCTTGTATGCTGAGCTCATCAGACTACCAGACTTCATTTTCAAACCACCCCATCTGGCTAATCAGCCCATTAAATACACTAGTAGGAACAACACAAGGTAGTTAATAACATGATTCCCTGTAAGAAGGTTCGCCTAGAGGCGGGGTGCTTGGCTGATCTCTGTGCAGCCCAACAGTCAACCTCCCATTCAAATCCCCATTCAGAGTATCAAACACCATAAACAAGAACGTCATAATGTTAAAACGACATTGGCAGGCTTCACCATTCCAAAATACATTCCTAAACAGTAGCATTCGCACAGAAATGGATCAATGTCTCCAGTCTCTAACAGCAGTAGTAGGTTATGTCTGGTGAAAATAGTTATTCATGCTTCAAGTGCTGGTCCATGCACCGAACAAAGAACAGGATGTCACATTTGGCCTAATATCCAGCAGTCAATGAAAACTGGCCAATACCCTATGCAAGACAGTACCACTACAGAACAAGCTTACAGAATAATAAATGAAAGGGAACGATACCAGAGCAACTGGCTCAGAATATATTTTCAAAGCTCATCCAGTTGCCTTGTAGTCTCACTACAAATGAAATGCAGTTGGCGCGTGACTTAATATAAACAGCATTCATCAACTGCTTGGTCAAGACAGTGCGCAAGTGAGGAGGTTGTGCCCACTGAGCAGAGTCAGACTGTAGAATGTATGCATGGTGGTTTCATAGTCATCCATATTATGCAAGCAACATTTTTTAACAAAAGAGTCACGAACTTCAATGAAGACAGTATTCATGTATGGTCATATAAATGCATCCAAGCGAGTGGGAATAAAGAGATTGTCGATGCTGCTGTGCTGTTACAGTTTCATATACCATAACACGGAGTCATTTACTGATACACGTAGCTAACATGACTCTCATTTCACAACAGCACAGCCTCCATTTGAGCTTTTAGTTTAACAGCAGTGTAATCTCGGTTCATACAGTTTTGACCTGGCTTCCATGGTTGCGCCTGTAAACAAATACTGGCTGGTCATTAGCCTAGATATCAAGAACTAAATGTGCATCTGTCTTTAAAATCAAAGTTCAACTTTATATCGATATATGTTCGACAGCGTTCTATCACAGAACTGGCCACAACGACCGACAGCACTCTCAGCAAACTCAGCCTTTCATCGGCTCCTGTTAGTGGCGCATCTGGGTCCAGCAAAGCTCCAAACAAAACACATCTCCACAGGTAAATAAACAGCTCTCAATATCTTTCAACATTTTGTGAAATATGCCAGCACAGCATTTCACCTCTTACACTGATTATTTTACCCCGACTGTTGTGTGAGTCATCACATTTTTAACTTGACCATTGAAAGCAGTGCGTTACCCTAGCATGTTCTGTCTCTGTCTCACTGACAGTCTAAATAAACAAGAACAATTTTAAAGCATTTCGTTTTCTTTATTTTGTCTCGACGACAATGTGTCTGCGGCCGTCGGCCTACAGTTCAGCAATTGTCAATACAGCTGCTTCAAATGAGTTAGTCAACACAGTAGCTCAATGTCTTAGCATCTCAGACAATTTCAGCCCATATTTTCCTTCACTTTTCACATTCAATTAAGCTGGTCTGTTATTTTCCTTCACACAAATCTACCCTTTTTCAACACTATTGTGTTAGCTTTTCTTCAAAGACTGGCTTAAATGTCCTTTTCTTTGTAATAGACTCAGAAGCTAATATTTTTTATATCAGCATTGACTTTTGTCAAATGTCATTTTCTTCTGGTATTAACAAACCTCAAAGAAGAATTAATATTTTGATTTCTTGCGATTTGGGGGAGAATTTGGATGGTTTGAGTCTTGGTATAGAGGAGGGTTGCAGATGGCTTGGAATATTTTTAATGAATAATACATTGGAGCAAAATGAAGAGGTGAGAGGATAAGGGAGGGAGGCATGAATGAAATGAGGTGAGGAATTGAGAGAAATTAGGAATATGCTGCGGGGTAGTCCTACGGACTTGAAATGGGCCGGGGTGGTTCATTTAGCCTATTCGAGCTGGAGCGATCGAGCATGCCTGATTGCTACCGAAGATTTTGATCAGCTCGGACACAAAGCGAATAGGCTGACCATTCTAGTTTCACCTGTTCTCACTTAATTCTTGTACCAAATCAATTGACTAAGAGTAGCTCCCAGTCTGTCACCAATTCCATATCTTTTATACCGTATCTTGAATATCAAATGTTCTGAATGATCGCTAGGTCATGTATTGAAGGATTAAATTATTTCATATTACCTGAATATAAAATATAGGCCATACTCGATTGAACATAGCGGACAAATGGTACCGGTCCATCAACAGGCGATATAAGGGTTGTCAAAGACGCATAGCAGGGCCAGAGCGAAAGTTATCCATGCCCAGATTGCCACTGCCGTTCAATTTCAGCAAGAAATCTAATCGAGCCCAGCATCAACGGTCGCATACATTGCATTGAATAAAATGTGCGAATAATGGTTTTAAGTTTCATCTAAACAGATTGTCATGAAATTCCGATGTTGTTTCTTTTGAAATTATGGAGGCCTTCACCATCCGGGTCTTTAACAGACACCCTGTGCTGTGATCAACTTTGTTCATCAATGGTTGCGCAATTAAACAAATAGGCGTAGTAGTCCCCTGTTCTCCTTTCGGTCACTTATAGAGATGGTATCTATTTTTGTTGCCAGGATGTTTTGTTGGTAGGGAGGTTTCCAGCAAGCAGAAGCTGAACAAACAAGCCAAAGATATGGCCGCCGCCAGAAAGAGAGGGACTTCATGGCATTTCTCGCTACCATACTTCATTGCAAAGATTGTCTGATTTTGAATTTTCACGAACATTCAGGAACCAGATATATAACATTTTGAAAAAATATATGAATATTGATGGCGAATGCCCAAAATGACTTGCTGCTACCCCAGGCCGGTGAGCTGCTAGCCAAACACATTCCTCGTTTTTAATAACACGCTGGAAAATAAAACCGCTTCAAAAAGAAAGAAAACTATTCCATCGCCATGAACGACTTTGCCTCACCTCTAGTCGTTTGTTAGCTCATGCCAGCATCACACCGTATATTAAGCAGATGTAAGGTCATAAGATTGGACCTCACCTGAGTCCGGCTTAGTCTTCACAGACACATGACATGCCACGGCATGTATATGGAGAGAGCGTTTTTAAGGTACTTTGTTGAGCCAGCGATCATTTTGCTCAGCTCATGAGCGAAGCACGAGCAAAGTTTTGTTTGATCATTGCAACAACTACTTTATCGTTGAGGTGCTTGGTTGACTTTTAATAAGTTCGAAGAGATTCAAAAACAGTATTACCTCTTAAATTTTCTGATGGCTGAAATTATACATGAATAGTATTTACCTTTCTGAGCAGATGGTACTTTGATTCAAAAAGCGAATGTCATCCAAAGCTTCATGAATTGTTAACTTGGTCCGCTGAAGATCAATGTCACCATTGTGGCGAGGGAGCGTTTCGATTGATTGCGCTGAATTGAAGACCGGGTCAGAGGTTCGCCAACATCGTGGTGTCTATGTCATGAGACAACATTTTCTGGCTCATTCTCGCCCAGGCATTTTCGATGACGCTTACGCGTCACTTATAGACGCTGTCGCCTATTAAATGTGATCACCTTGCGGGCTCAAACTTGATTACTATTTGGGATGGGGAGTAGTGTTCTTTGTAATTGGTTCTGGTCTACCATGGAAATGTAGTTTCTAAACATTGATCACAGATAGTTGGGGTGCAAACATGATTTGTTGATTCCATTATGTTTGCTACACAGCAGTCTTCTGCTCACACATCGGGTGTTATTACCTGCTGGTAGTGGGACGCTAGATCATTACCTGCTCAGTGTAGCAGCAGGCTTCATCACATCTGATATTTGGCTTCCTGTTCATTAATCAAGATTTAGCCTCGCCTAGCTAGGATGGAAAGTCGTTCAGAAAGGGTATGCACACTCAGTTAGCAAATACGAAGCCAGCGATATATCAGTCCAATGGTCTCTTTGTTTTTCATAAAGATTAAAACCCTTACTTAGTCAATCATCTTAGCAGCTTTTTCTGACTATCATGAAAATATACTGAATTAACTTGCAGCTCAAGAGATCTCGTTTTCTACGCTATGTCGTTCAGCATTCGGCCATCATCGAGACATTACTTCAAATTGTTAGCACTGAGGTGACATCACGCACAGCAATCTCCGTTGCTGGTATTTTTCTATTGAACACTGTTTTCCATATTGCGGTCATGCTTTAGCAACGCCCCCTGAAGTTGCCAGCGGTTCTTGTTGCAGATTCAGCATTGAAACTCTTCTGATCGCAGTGGGGCGCCCCTATAGAACTTTACGGCTTGAGCGACTTCTTTTTAGAGCTATCCAAGAGTGAAAAATATCGCAGAGCAATGTGCTAAGGATGCTTCAGTCTCGCTTGCAGCAGCGAACTTGCGATCATCACCATTTCAGATTACAGCTGTCGATATCATGCTCATGCTTGTATCCTCGAGCGCAGCCAGCCAGGCTGATTCCTATTGATGCGATGATGAACGGATGTTACCAATTTAACATGGGCATTAAACAATACGTTTTTCCTTCCCCTTCGTATATGCATGCGAGTCTAGGGGGAGTCATCAGTCTCGAACTGGTACCGAACAAGAAGCTGGTCAATATATTTCATTTTGGTACATTGCTGTTAATGAGTGTCTCTCTTCCTAGCACATAAGATGCCTCCAATAATCTGCCCGGTTTGAATCGCGGTTGCAGCCGATGTTTAGACTTGTGAGGGCAGCCCGTCATTCATCACGTGTCAAGATCGCCCGTCATATGACACATATAACGAGCTGGGTCAATTCACCGACTCAACGGCACCTGTCAGTTCTGCGAGACTCCATCTGGCACGCCGCAGGGGATTGAAAATCTTTCAGCCGATATCATGTGGAACAGCGACGCCATCACCAGCGTTAACGCAGAAAGAATTTTCACCTTCAACGCCCATTGATTATCGCGTGCCAGGTTTAGCGTGCCGAGACAGAAGTTGCAGCAGTTATTGTGGTCAGTCCTAACATACCAGCATGAGCAGCTCTCCTGTTCAGTGCAGTTTTTTTCATCCTTCATGTACATCAGCGATAGGTAATATTAATTCAGTAGTTCGGCTCTAATTGAGTTTATACTTTTCAGTTCCTTTACTGGGCGCTGTGTACGATCCTGAGTCTTCTAGAATGCTCTTTTAGTCTGATTCCTGGGACAGTGTCATTATGAGAACATTTGCTTTACAGAAAAACAATAACAAATTAGCTGCAGAAGCGATTAACGTGCTGAATGCAGAAGCTGATGCTCCAGTAAGCAGCATTATTTAGTAACAATATTACGGGTTCTTACTTCCGCAGCCTTCACTGATGCTTGAGCGCATCCTCCACTGACCATTTTCATTGAGCCCTCTGAATTAAACATTGCCCTTAGATTTTTTCTGCTCAGTCAGGGAGTTCATATACATACATATTGCTGTTGTTACATATTACATGGCTGCTACAGCATATATATGTGTGTGTTTGAGGCTGAGCTGATTTTCATCAAGCAACCTCTGGCCTACTGCTGAAATAGTTATAAAAGATGATTCTGACCAGCCAAAGTCACCATCCACCACTTTTAACCCCTCAACAGGCCAACTCACCAGATGCCTCTTACAGCGACACAGCTCTCAGCCTGCAGAATTTCATATCTGTCACCTTAGAAATGCACCTGACAAGCTGGCCCTGTTTCAAATATCTGTGTCTGTTCTGCAGAGACCATCTCCTTTTTCGGCAGATCTTCACCTTCAGACAAGAGGCAACTTTTCTAGATTTGCTTCGTTCATTGCTCATCAAAAGCCTGTTCTTTTGATTCTACTGGCTTCATGGGGAAATTGAATACTTCGACAGATCTTTGCTGGCCAGCGCGGTTAGCTTAAGGCATATTTCACTGTCACCTGAAACAATAATTTACGGCAAATGCGATACGAGCATAGCCTTCACGCGAAGATACCGGTATCCACGTTCATCCGAAGAGTCGCGAACATTCAATTGAATGCCATCGCTCTCTTTGAAGCATGCCGTTTCTTTTCCTCTTCTTTCTTATATATCTAGTTATCGCTCTTCGTCTTGATGCCAGATGTTCTCTGGAGGAGTAACCACGCTTCATAACCATGGAGACAAAATGCTCGCTTTCATCAGACCGCGGTACGATTTCAGGTCTATCCGCAGAGCCGCCTAATGCTGTTTGCCCACACGATCGTTGCCGATCACATATATGATGAGATCAGAGGAAGAATTGTTAAAGTAACACAGGCCAAATATGATAAATAAGCGAATAATTCTTTGAATAGCGGGGACACTTGCCTGTCGCCGCGTTAATCCCCATCGTGTCAACTATTGCCGACTATTATCTCTTTCAGTTTGCGATTGCTATGAAAGGCCATAGTGACTTAATTACCAACAGATCATGTCTCAACCATTTGTTTCGTTGAATTGGGACCATTCCTGTACTCATCTGTCTATCGTTATTTGTGCCTGGCCTCCCTGAATTCTACCTGTGACTGACCAGAGTTATATTATTATATCATCTCAGCAATAAGCCGAGTATAAGGCTGTTGCCTGGCCTTCGGAGCCGCATTACGACGATAGTTCCCAGCGATGCACCATTAACATCTCCTTGGCTCAAAATCCCGGTTCTGCTCCAGTGTTTTTGACTTAGTTGACAGACAGGGCAGCAGCTGTGGCCAGTTGGCCGTCAGCTTGTCGGCTCATATCCCCAATTCTTAGTGAATAGTACATTAACGAAATAAATAAATGAATGTAAATACCCTCAACTTGTAATTGTTGTTGATGCCCAGCTGATCGGTCTCACCACTGGTCTCGTGAACTGCTCACCAGACAGCAGCACGCACACTGGCCCATTTTTCAGTTTTGTCGAGCTGTCTATCATACCTTACCAGCGACCTGAACCTGCCATTGGTAAGTTCTATTCAGTTCATGAAATGATTCAGACAAAGGTTTGAGCTTTGGTAGCATCAAATTACAAGATACTCCATCACTAGTGCCTGAACAAAACAATGTTGAACCTAAGTAGCCTAAGATCTACCTGTGGCACACACATTAGTAAGATATTGCCTGAGATTAATCATGTTATTTGTAAAGGTTCAAGAGTACCTAATCAGACAAGAACAATAAAATTGAAATCTCTTGTTTATAATACTTATAATAGAGGCTAAAGAATTGTACGCATACTCAGACAAATCAACAACCTCAGCTGATGACTCCTCTGTTTGACATGTCTTTTCTCCATGTTGAAGAATTGAACTCAAATTTTGATCCTGTTGCCGATTACTTTGCTCTGGCTTCAGCTTCCTCCAAGTAGAAGAACTAAACAAAGACAATATAAAAGCAGACAACTGAGCAGTCGTCAAGGGTGATGTCGCCGACAGCTCGAGTCTTTGAACAAGCCCTCTGCCTCTATCTGGGATTGTCTCATGCTAACTCAGCATTGAAGCCCAACGCAGAACGTCCCTCTACTGCATGTGATGCCAGAGTGCTGTCAGCCGAACAGCACTGGCAGTTTCGTCTTTCATGTTAAATCTCTGTTTCTTCCACGCATTATTGGTCGGGGTTAAGAGAGTCATTTTTTGTGGGGCAGAGGATTTTGCCCACGCCGAGGGTTAAAACCGTATTTTCGTTAAACTTCACAGGCATTGGTCAGCCGAAGTTATGTAAGAACGCATTCGCTGAATGTCATGTTTTCTCTGCTAAGTACGAATGGCGGTAGTCGAGCCAGCAGCAGTTGCTCGCCAACACGATCCTCTAAAATCTTCGACGACAGGAGCAGTAATTAACGCCGTTGCAGCATGGGCGGAACAAGAGTTTATTCCAGCAGCGCAAATAAACATCAGTTGTTTACCGTGCCTTTAGTCACGATATATTCAACCATTGCAGAAAAATAGCTGTCCACCGCTACATGGTTCACCGCGCTACGCCCTGGCAGAGCGAGCGCATGCGACGGTTGGGTCAATAATCACTTTTTGGCAGCACAATACCACTGAGCCTGCTTGAGAGTCTGCAGCGAGACAACATTGTGTCTGGGGAGAACGATTGGGTGTCAAAGAAAACAGCCTCACATGTGAACAGATCCTATCAACCGGGATCATATTACCAGCATCGTCAGCTTTATCATCAGCTGTGTTGCCTGGCGCAGCCTTTTCAACAGCATTTGGCAAAAATTGTGTCGTGCCTAAAGTAAACAGCATTTCACCTCTTTGTGCCTATTACTTGCTATTGTGCTACTCCACCAAATGCCCATTTTTACTCAGCAATCTAAGCTCGTTAGCTTGAGATCAGACGTTTATTCTTCAACAGTCTGTGCTTGTCTACCTTACCGGTATTCATCTCCATATCGGAGAGCGGGTCATCCCAGCTGTTTGTTTTGTGCTGTGCAGAAACCGGCCAGCACGCCTTCACCCGAATTTCATAGCGATTGCGGAAGCCATCCCGATCGTGAAGTAGAGCTTAAACCATTCAATACGGTTTTATCATTACATTTATACCGAATCTCCATACCGCATGATAGACGCGACTGCCATTTCCACTGCTACGCCTGGATATATGTTGAAATTGCGAATCTTCATTTCTGAGGCTCTAAAACAGACACGGGGAAGCCACCTTATGGCTCCTTTACCTTCAGCGTCTCTCAGATGCAGTGCGGCCATGTTAGATGAGGCAACAATTATAAGTTTGGGTCTTCTTTCTTTGAGCTAGGTTTGCAGTCTGTCTAATATGACAACGTTAACATGTGTGGAAACATTCACTCATTTTGCTGTCGATACCTCTTCACCTATTGCTTTAAGTCTAGGTTTGAGTCAGTTTCACCATTTGTAGTTAGCATCCAATGTTATAATTGACTTCACCCAGCCTACTGTTGAACAGTCACTGGCTTGGCCTTGTTATAAAAAGATATTTTCATATATGGGTCGTACTGTATTTATTAAATTAGAAACTGCATACCATATTACTCAAATATAATGGAAATATTATAAATCTTGCTTGTCAACGCAATGAGGTAGTATGGTGTGGGCCGGAAAGAAACAAGCAAAATTTGTTAACACAGGATTATGATGAATGAAGCTTTTATGTTCTTGTATTCTGCATGTATATAGTCTAGTAACATAATATTTTCTCTATTTTTTCAAACTCATGCATGTCTATATATAAACACACATTTTCTATTTTTCAGTAACATGGACCAAAAAGTCAATTTGTTGATTAATTTCACATAATAACAGTTTTGAAACAAGAAAAGATGGCCCAACAGCTTGAGGATGAGGTTACATCTACCTGTGAACCGTTAATATTGTGCCTGAAATCAGAAAATTATTGTCTTTTCAGGTTAGAACTTCACCATAGCTGCCAAACAGACACAAAATTGGAGCACAACAACCATTGATTGCCATGATTGATATGTTTTTTTGCTCTCTTCCTACTTGGAAATGATGATTATAATATTGAGAAGGAATGGTCGAAGCACTAGGGAGGCGAGGGGGTCGAGCAACATTGTCCAGCATTGAGGCAAAATGCGTTATTTTTAACATACCAAACAGACAATACAATACCATGCCTTGGTGCTGGTTATGAGACATTTTTCTCTTTCATACTGCTGACTTTATTTTACTACTATTTGGATATTAATGTAATGTTTAGACATTTATATTTAATCTATTTGAATTTCTGAATGAAGTCACCAGTACTCTCCACCTGTGTGTTACCATATACTAACTATGAAAGATTTTAAATGTATATCTGATGCTTAACCTTAACAGCACGGAGTTAGCTTGACACTGGTCTCGTACCTGCTTTAGATTCCGTACACTATTTGTCAGGAAATTCAGGTACCATATGATAGTCACATTTCTAAGCTTATCATTTTAAAACAATAAATATTTTCAATTAAATTAATTTTTACACTCCACTAATTTAATTGCATATCTCACTACCTGTCTTCTACCTCACCAATAAATCATCCTTGGAATTTTCAATCGTTGTTTTTATGTGTCGACTTTCACGATGAGAACTTTGTACCATACAGCCCGGGTTGCGCCTTTCAGCTGGCGTGCTGCTCGAGGCCGACGTTTTTCTGCATCTGGGCATGCACAGACATTTAAAGTAAGCTGATTCAGCAGGGGTTGAGGGGTTAGACACTGCCCTGCCTCAAATCATGAGCTCGTTCATCATTGCCTGTGCTTGCTCGTGTTAGCACTTCTGGTTTCTGTAGCCTTAGTGGGGTGGGGAATAGAGGCGATGAAAGATGATGCATTTTTAATTGAATTAATTAAAATTAATTATTAAAATCGATCAAAATTAAGTATTTTTATTTAAAATAACCCATGTGTCGCATTATATAATTTTTCTATTTTACTCTTACGCTATTTAGTTAAAGAAGTTTCAGCTAAGCCAAAATATTTTTTTCGCCCAGCAACAGCCAGCTGTGCTGCCTATTTGTGCTGAAAAGCAGCCTATTTAAATATTTTTTCGGTATGGCTCTGAGCGAAATTTGCTATCATCTCAACGTCATATTATATCATGTTTATTTTCAGCAATTGCGCCCTTACCTTGCAAAACAGTCGCTCCCCTAAAGTTCATTCCCAGTCTTCTCCACCCTGTGCGGTGAAGTTTGACCGAAAGTATAAAGATGCAGGTGGTGGTTAGGGTTGTGAGGGTTGAGGTGGCGAGTTCGAGGAAGAAATAGAGTTAATGGTATCGCATTTTAGTAGGAGGATGTTAGCCCACAGCCAGCGATGCCAGAAAGTCAAAAGAGTACTGTGCGATATTTTCTCTTCAGCCCTTTCATAGTTTTATTGGTTAAATTATGTAACAAACCGGCATTAATTGCATATAACTACGATTGGTTGATTAGCCATTTAATTCTTATTGAAATCACTACAAATTGAGTAGGGATATCCTTCAGAGAACACAGGCATCTTCGAAAGGTCTACGTATACCATTGGCTGTGATGTCTTCTACGACAACCACGAGCCAAAAGAAAAATTGCCTGTTGTTCTGCACATATGTTCGTTTGGCCTTATCCGCAGAGAACGAAGCTGCGATAGCGGTCATGGTGTTGGCTGCGACCGCATTTTTGCTTTTTTCGTTGTTTTCCTTGAAATTTAATATATATCAAACTCTTTAAATACGATAGTGACCAGTATTTTTCCGCTCTCTTTTCATTTTTGATTTGCAATTATCAATCACTTTTTTTCGTTAAGATAATATGCTGATCACGATATCGCATGTTGCTCTTTTTCACATTATACCGACACAAACTTTAAGATGTCCCATTTCTGATTGTCACTTATTCCCCAAATGGTGACCGGCAAAATATTATCTTAGAAAGTTTATTAACTAACGAGTATTAATTATCTAGTTTCTATAGTAGCTGATAATTGGAAAAAAAGAACTAAAAAACATTTTAATGCATTTCTATCCTTCGGTGTCGGTCCTCGCCAAAATATTATTTTGCTGAGTTTATTAAAGAATAAGTATATCGAAGCTTTCTAGCATTGATACTCAGTCGTAATGAAAGGAACTAAAAAATATGAATTACATTTACCTTCCTTCGACGTCAAAATATACCAGAGAGTTTCATAGTCATCGGTCTGGAGCACGCAGCCCAACGTTGACACGCTGCGAATTATCATCGAGTTGTAATGAAAGCGCAGTCGAAGAATGAATTATTACCTGCCCCAGTCACTAAAAATAATATATTGCAGCCCACTGGGATCAGCGCCAAATTAATAATTCATTCCTGTTTCCTCAAGCTCCTTTTTCATTTTAGTCGATAATATTTTCGATATGTTAGTTATATGTATCGTTGTTTGGAATTTTTTTGCAATTATTAACCATAGCATTTGATAAATTAATACCGATTATTTAATAAACTCTAAGATAATATTTTTGTCGGTCCCGACTGGATAGGGTGCTAATTAATATTTCATTGTAAATTATAAGATATCTTTATATAGATTGAGACTCAGCCTAAAGTTAGTACTGGAATCTTTTTTGCTATCATTAAGTGTAATAAGCCACACTGTCGCAATAGTCACATTTTGGCATCTTCATATTCATCATTTTGAGTTCATGAACTATAAGAACTACAAACTAATACTGACGGAATGTTATCTGGATGACATAATATAGTCTGCATGACAATATTTGCCTCATAGTATCATTATAAAATATATAACCAACAATATTTATCATGTACGTACTGTCGCCACAGTTCCAAAATTCATTGGGGATGAAAGATCTAGGAGGAGTTGTAAGACGAAGCGGAAACACGGCGCCGTCGTTGAGGCTCAGCCGCTCCTGGCCGTGAGCTGACTGGCGGGCCGCCTATTGCGAGCTCCGCCGATAGTCGATTATACACATTATTATAGCCATTTGTGATATTCTAGTTGTCAGTGATCATGCAGTTACATTTATTCTTTTTGTTATAATTCAAGACTGCTTGTTACATAAATTATTAACGCTAAAATCCATTACCCAGCTAGCTGCTCAGATACCGCAGCGTGAGGTCAACCCAGCTGAGCGGGTTTCAGTGATATCCGAGGAGCTGAACTTATGATCGGCGTGAGGGAGCCTCACTTTCAGCATCCAAACCTTCTGCCTCCTGCATATATTAGCATAGTCTTATGATTAGTCATATAGTTGTTTTTGATCTCAGCAATCATTTAATTTTTTCTTGAGTTTACCTGTTTAGAGCTATTCTATTGTGGCAATGTATATTTGTTGATGTATACGTACGTGACACCCACAAAGCTGCAGGAGATGTTGCACGCAACAAGGCGATTTTCTTCATCTCTTATATATAAAAGTAGTGAATTGCTCTTTTCTGTTAGAGGGGGCCAAGATAGAATGACAGACATCAGTGATAACCACAAAATATTATTTGAGATGATTAAAGTCTATAGATTGGTCATTTTGCCCATTTAAAATAAACATAATATTGTTACTTGACCTGTTGTACTGAGTTTCACATGACATGTATTATTTATTTGCGCATATGTTTTCATGCCTTAGCTTGATACACAGTGCAGCACTTCAGCAGCCATTGGCTGGCTTTTTATAATAGCCACTGGTCACTACTAGTACATGCATATTACACTGCCTGTCTGATATTCGATTTATATTATTCATTCTATCTGCGAGAAATGTAATTGTTATTGTACGAAAGAAGAATCTCTTTATTATTTAGCGTGTTATTAAACATCAGTGGTCCTCGGGCAGGCTGTTTTACCAACAAAGAGACGACCAACCAGGTACTGATCCATTTGTGAGATGTCTGGCTCGCTTCGATTGATTGGTCTTCGATATTTGGCATCAGAGATGTTGAGTGATGTCCCGGTTTCGGTTCGAGGTCTCGTCGAAGCGATCCGCAGTTAGTCGCAGTCGATCTGTCTGATTCACCGCCTATGCCGTACCTTATTTGGCTGTTGCAGCAATCTGCAATGTCGTCATCGCCTGCGGGCGGACTTGCGACGCGGACAGTAGCTCTGCCATTGTCTTAAGAGATCGAAGTTGTGTCTCCTGCCTGCGGGGCTGTAGTTGAAAGGCCAATCGTCAGTGGGGATCGAAGCTTTAAGCGTGGGAGTGATAAAGCAAAAGTTGTCGAAGCATCGGCCGCCATACGCCCAGCAACCAGCTGTTGCATGGATTGCGATTTAGTCACCGCTTCATAACTTCAATTACGCCGCAGCGCCTCGTCATAGATGGATTTACCCACCAGCCTTAGTTTTCAGCGCAGCGATTCATGAAGCGTGACGTCTCTCAACGATACGATCGCAGCAAGTAATATTCTTGTTTAGCGCCAGTAGCCGCTGGAACTAATTAGGGACCTGACGTAGCTCTATACCGAATTTCCAACTTGAGAATTTCGCAGCCCGCAGTTTGAATAACGTGATTTTATTCCACCGGCTGCTTCGGCTCGTCGATTGTCGTATTTCAGTCAACCTGAGTCATCAGCAGCGAAAGAATTCCCACGCCAGTGCCATTCTCCCAGGTATTAGCACCGCAGGCTGCCGGGTGGTTATTTGACTAGAGAAGCTATCAGACAAGATTTTTTGATGTATCTGTAGAAACTCTAAAATAAAAGCTGGTGCTGCTGATTTATTGCTGGCCGTGGATTACTATCTAACCATTACTTTGAGGATCGCTGATTTAGAATACTTTTTCCAAGAAATGCCTATTTTGACAAGAAGTTCTGGATTTTAGGTCAACGTATTTATATCGAATTTACCTTGTGGGAGCACAGCCATCCTCACAGTCTTTTTGAGCCTGGTCCCCGAACTGAAGCTTCTCTGTTCTTTCTGCGTCGAGCTTCTAATCCAATAAATATTTTATTTAACCCTGTTCTAATGAATGGCTTTGTCTCGCCGTACTGCTGTTCACATAATTTAGGGATCGACGAAATCCCAGCCACATAATATGCACGGCTCACTTTTACCAATTGATATCTTAATCATTTTATTATTATTTATCAGTTTCACTGGGCCTGACAGTTACATAATGTGTCATCACCGTTGTTCATGCTCAATGCTCATGAGCAATACAAATATTACCATGTGCACACCATATAGCATTACATTTTATCGACCATATCTCTGCCCAACTTCGTCCCAAAAGATCATTTTATCCCTCACCGAGTGTCGCATGTACAGAGCCTTTGCCGCAGCAGATGCACAAAGATCATACCATGCTCGATTGAAGCCAGTCTTTCCATCCTTCGAATAGCCCCTTTTTGTCATAATGGGTGAATAAAATTTCACTAGTGTCTGTCTTTTCTACTAAATACCGATTAACTTAGAACGGCCTTTAACACTGAGATATTGTCCATTGAATTACCATAGCATTCTGGTCACCAGATCGCATATTTTTTTACGCTTGATCTCGCATATATTTGCTTGACTCGAAATCAGTCAATGCAATTGCCTGGGGCACGCCCAGTCCTGGGGCAGCTTAATAAAAGCGTGATTTATTGGCAGGAACGCTTTTTCATTAAAGTGTAGAAAACAATGCGAGCATCTTTTCCTCGCTTGTCGGCAGATTAAACATCATATAACAATATTATATTAGGTTTGAATTAGGTCAGCCAGGGTGATAAGGGTTGTTTTATCATTAAAATAATACCCAATCGAGTTATTGAATTTACGAGATTAAAAAACGCATTCTATTCAAAGATTGGCTACCCAGCCAATGAATATTTATCAGGGAGGCCTCGGTCAATTCACGGGCTGTCACACATCAACGACATCAAACCATTCATCGAGCTTGCCTCAGAAATACAGTGAACAAACGAATTTAGAGGCTCGCGTTGTCGACAGGGGGGTGGAGAGTTAAACAAAACCCCTACCACCTCCTCATCCTTCTACCGATACAGAGCCTGGGACACATTTATTCCCAATCACAGTACGCAGGTGCCAAGAAGAATGACCCTTGTTCTTTATTGTGCTTTTGTCGACCAGGGCACTTCAACAATTAAAATTTGTCCCAATGTTTCTTATGTTTAACTGGTAGTTAATCGCATTATGTTTGATCGAGCAAGAAGCAGCGTGACCTTCAGCCGATTTTCCATAAAGCAGCATTGCTAGCTATTCTAGCGAATGGTCAGCTGTATTAACAGATATCATACCCCTGACGGGAATGCGCAGTTATTCACAGGCCCGTCCAACAATTGAACATTCGGTCTCAGTATTATTTGAACAGTAATTAAATGCAATGTTGTGTTAACAATATTAATGAAAGTTATTGGCGAGAGTCTGGCATTTCATATTTCAACAATGTTGTCAAGCATTGCGGGAAGCCATAACTTCATTTTGATTGAAGACAACGCATTTGGACATAACATGGAATCACAGCACTATTGCCAAATCGTTGCTTGTAACCCACAAAGACATAGCGGGACGAAAGCTTATACACAAAATATGTTAACATTAAAGATCGACAAAATATAGTTAGCAAAGTTCAGGGATCGAATCATTGGGTCATCGAGTTCTAGTTATTAAATTATCAATCACCTATGTCAAGTTTAGATCTGACACTAGCTGGTTTGCCGGGCCAAGTACTCATATCGCCACGGGAGTCTTTCCGTCTGTTGCGCCTCCCGTTCTTTCAATTGCCAACAATAGTCACAAATAGTACGAAATAGAACATCACCATGCTTGTCGCATGAAAACAAGATTTTGGTTGGTCACCAGCGCATGGACTATCGTGCCCACAACCATAGCCTGCTCAGGTCTGTTGTCAGCCTGCCAGCTTTTTAAAGCTACAGCCACATATTCGTATTTGCAGATGTTGTTAGACTTCACGAGAAGAGTTCATCAGTAAACAGACAAGGCATTAGACTTCATTGTCTCCCTATCATTAAGCATAATTGAATCTACAGTTCAACTGGTCTTACAAGTCATCATGATATCTAAATAACATCAACAATACTAACATTTAATGCAGCATTCAAATGAGGCATAACAGATAGACATATCAGTTAATCGCATAGTCAGTGCCTAACAGCAATCACGAGATACATGGGCCTACTCCCAGCAAGCATTAGAATATGATACTCTTTTTTCATTCTTCATTTATTTCGCCAGCTCTGGGATCGATCTCAACACAGCACAGGTAAGATCATTTACATAGCAGAAAATTTGTTGTCCTTTCAACATAGCGCAACATTTAAAAAACAAGAGGATGCTTCTGCCTCAATAATATTCATGTCTGTATAGCCTGTCTTTATCAAAATACCAGCCATTTGCGCATGTCAATAGCGACTGGGTCACAGTCCGAAATACGTTCAGCTCCAGCAGCAGTACGACGTAAGAGCTTCCTTAAACCTTAAAGACGAGATATAATTGTCGTCTAATAGCTCCATTTCACATTTCTTAAACCATACAAGCCATTTCAGTTATTGCCGCAATTTGTAGTCCACGTCTTTAGCGATAGCAACATTTTAACAAGATCACCATTTAAAGCGCATCATCCATCTACCCCAATTAAATGGTCTAACCATAGTGCAACTAATCATTGATGAGCTGGCCTGCCATTAATATAGTTCCTCTTCTTTGAGTAAATCTCTTGTTACAATCAGCTGGCCTTATCGGCCTTTTTCAACTCCAAATACTATTGGCCCATCATTTAGAATCCTCGTGGAGTTTAGGCTCAAGTTTGGTTAACTCTGTAGCCCCATTTCACCATCTCGCTATGAAAGCTACCCGCTGTTCATCCAACGTTGTAACAAATCCACTTCATCAGTTGATAATCATCGATCACGCGAGGTCTGTTGCTAAAGACTTACCGAACATTAGCGAGCTTGCTCATCATTGTTATAGTAGATTTCACCACGCCTGATCTCTGGTTCAATCTTCACTATATGAAATAGATCCACCTATTCTCTCTTACTATCAATACATAACAGCCACCCAGAATACTCTTAAGAGCATGCCTGTGCCAAGAATGCATACAGTTAGAAGGCAAGCAGTAAACTCTAATCATCACATCATCGAATGACACCTAATAAACAAAGTTATGAATATAGATTAGCTTGTAGCAAAAACATACTTCGGTGAGCCATTCAAAGCCATCCATTTAGTAGGCCGCATGTTTGGTCTTGATTTTCGAAAAGATCTTCTAGCATTCTGCCGCATAATGTGTGCCCTACCAAACTGAGCCTGGCATCATAATCTCAGTCATACTGTGTCTGTACATCAACGATTGAATAAAAGTACCACCAGCCTCACGAACCATCAAGGCCCGTGTCGCAGAGTCAGTGGGGCTAGTATCAAGTTTTAACGACCAAATACTTGTTTGAAGATGCGACACAGTAGTTGTCACACGATCGGCCTGTTGTACCACTAACACTAACACTGGGGTAAACCATGAAAATCTTGCACCTAATCTGGCCAAAGCAAGCTGGAACACAGTAAACCACAATGCTCAAAGTCACAATAGATCCTTACACGCCTGAATGAATGACTAAAGAAATATGAGCAGTCGTAAAACATAAACAGCCAGCCTATGACGGGTTGTCTTCTAACAAGTTTGATAGATGGACACACGACTGGCGGTAACACCCAGACCAGCACCAGCCAGCCGGGTCTGCTCACCAGCTAGTCTGTCCGGCATAGCCTGGAGCGGTTCGGCAGCGTCCCTCAGGCCGCTTGAAGCTGAGGCGGTCATTGATCGGGTCGACCACCACGCAGCCTTTCTCATGCTATCACGATGGCGAGGCGATCTTCACCGCAGATGTCGTCAGCAGGTCGCGTCGTAGCTACTGCTTCCACTTGCTCACCAGCGCGATCAACCACTGATCAAACATTACCTCACTCCGCCATAACTCATTACAGCAGCATCCCTGCTAGAATCTTTTCTGGTGCCGAGTAGTGGTAGTTGCCAGCAATGGGAAGAACATACCCCGAGACCCAGCCATCCACGCCGACTACCGGTTCTGGGAGAAGGGCTTCCAGCAGCCTCTTCGAGTTCAATAATGCCTGCTGACGCATCATACCCTACATGTGTTCTAAGCTCCGTGGAGTCCAATGTCTCGGCTGCAGCCACGATCAACGAGGATGTCCTTCATTAAGAGGCTCTGCCTTGAAAGATGTCCATATAGTCGGATTAGCTGGTGGCAGTCCTATTGCAGTCTCCTTCGGCAAGAGGCTTCCAGATTATTGCCGACCTCACTCCAAGAACAGCCGCCCATAACCCCAGCCCATCAGCCTCTTCGCCTTACTTCCTTGGCTATCGCGGCTGGTGTCGCTGACTTCGACCACAGGCTTCCTCAGGGACATCGGTCATCGCTCCAGCTTCTTTCTTTGGTCTTCCTTCTTTCTTGAGTCCATTCTCACTCTTTCCTCAAGACGTTTTCTTCCTTCCTTCTTTCACATTAAACACGCCGGTTCTCGCTAAAGTTGAGATTTCTGTCTCAGTCCTTTCTTCTTCGTACATTGCCCTGTTCTTTTCTTCTACACAGTCGATGACACCAGCACGTCATCGCCTTGCCGCAGGCCAGTCCGCCAGGCTGCCAGCACCTCTGATTCTCCCCAGATGTTATTCGGTTGTTGTTGGAGACTGCATCGTTTATGACTCTGCCGAGGGGTGTTTAACCGGCTGGATTAATCTTCCGCATCATCATCACTAACCGAGCCTGTCGGGTCACCAGCAATACCTGGGAGATTTTCGAATTCTGACCTCGAGATTTCAACTTTGTTATCTGAGTTCCAAGAAATAGCTTAGATTCTTCACAGCCGGGTTTCCTCCTTCGTCACTGCATTTTACCACGAGGAGATTGTTGTTTTTCAACGTATTTGTCAACGAGGGGAATTGCCGAAGCAGTGACGTTCTGCTCGCCTCGAGCTTAGCAGCTTTTCTGTGCTTAGCGCCATTTCTTCGGCATATTCAACATGATGAGTAGTGACCTATATTGATCATGTTTGCGAGGGATGAGGACGCGAAGAGATGCGGAGAAGACCGCAGAATGCGCCGCGGGCGAAATGGCAGTGGGGTCAACCAACACACGCCTGAAAGAGCGCACACAGCCCAGAATGCCACTTCAGCATTCGTTGCCTGTTTTTTATCCACCACAGAACATCTCTGGCTTTACTGGGTGTTAGCAACCTCGGGGCTACCTGTTGCTTGCTCATCACACACCTGCCGCTTTCAGATATTCGAATTGATTAACGCCGCCAGTTTACACGCACAGCCATGCCCCAACTTTTTCGACAACCCCAGCCTTCCACTCAAAATTTCATCTAGTGATGTCGCATACCCAGGCATGATTATAAAGAATGATTTTTAGCGGGTTCATGTGCCAACAAGAAACAGACTCTGCTTGACACAGCCTCAGCCATTCACTAGTTGAGCATAACTGCCCCCCGCCGCCAGTATCGCCGTGAGTGACACCGGTTTTGCCGACCAGAGACAAGACAGCTTCAACAAAGAATATCTCGACGTGTTTTTTGCTCCCTCGCAGCTGCCAGCTGAAGATCTGTTCAGAAGAGAGGTGTTAGTGCAAAGCAGAGTCCATGGTTGCCTGCACATACTGCCTCCTTCGACATGTTCAAGTGACCTCAGATTGGCTGAGTCACACGAGTGTTTCTATAACCGATGACTTTCAGGCCAGGTAGACTGCATCGCTCTATAGAGCTCATCATCTTCCTCATCTGAATCTCGGCAGCAGGCCACCTCGGAGTATCCATTTAAACACGTATGAAGCAACAGTCATGCTTGCTGAGCACATGTTTAGATTGGCTTGGAAAATTCGACAGCACTCTCGACAACTGTTTCGAAAGAGTTTGACTGGGGATGAGCAGGAGGAGGCGCTGCTCACCTTTCCGTCACCACAGACCTTTCAGGCACCACCCAACTTTGCTCGTAACACTGACTGTCTTATTTCGAAGATCCTTGATTAAAGCCGTCTGCAGGTTCGAACAGTTCATCAATATATCGCTTCTGTCACGTATTTTTCCATAGTCATCCAAAGAGGCCACGCCTTTTTGTTCACTTTCTTCCAGTGCAATAGTCGCCTTAACTTTCTTCTGTTGTCTGATCGAAACATCTATAGCAGCTGCAGCTTTACTGCAATGTTGGCTCTTTCTCACGTATACTATCCTTCAGTCTGACGGAGGACTCCATGGTTTGACAGTTGGGTGTTCTGCTTGTTATAACCGCCATTCACGAGTATCTCTCAAGAAAGATTCCTTCATCACTGCCGTTCGCCTATCGCCGCATATCGCAGAACATCATTTAAAGTAGTAAAATATTTCAGTCGACGACCGAAGCGCATGATTGCGAGCGGACATGTCGCACCTCATGGGTAGATCCTTGGCATTTTTGAGCAGCCGTTTTTCTTTCACCCAGCCCGGTGAGCGAGTGAGCACTGCTTGGATTCACCACCAAAATTTTGGAACTAGTTATTCTACTCTTCACATGATCTTCGAATAACCACATATTGGCTTCCTTCTAAACACACGTTTCCTTGAGAACTCTCACCATGTGAACCTGAAAGTCATCACCATAAACAAAAACATTTCTCCTGTTCATTATGTCCCATTGAATTACGCGTATCGCTGCCACTGTTGTAATATGCTGACACTCGAAGCAGGTTCATTGACTTCAAACATTTTCTGACCAAATGCGTTCGCCGCAACATTAAATGAATATCGCGGTAGTTGCGTAAATGTCGCTGTGCCGCAAAGTTTCTGGTCTGACGGTCGCCCTATACGGTGTTCATAGATGGTTGTCGCGGATTTCGCATAATGAGTGTTGCCAGCTTTACCATTACATGGCTTTTTGCGTCAAAGGCAATCTTAGTTAACGTCACGCAGTTGGCTAATGCTGACAATATTTGGTAAAGAAGCTCTTCCACCGTCGCGCCGAGATGCGGCCCTTCAATAGCACTTCTGTCGAGCATCTTGGCTGTGCGAAAATGCCATCGCCTGACGCCGGTAAGATTAGTTCTCGTCAGGAACACCGCCAGCACATTCAAGAGTGCCGCAGCTTAAGAGAAGTAAAAGCATCACATTAGCTTATCACGTGTCCTTTCTGACATTGCATTTGGCTGGCCGTTCTTTCTCCCATAACAAGAAGCGCAGATGTCCTTCTTTCAGCACGCACTGTGGGCCGATTACTTGCCGAAGCCCGGCAGCCAAGCACATCTTCCTCCAGCTTGTTTCACGAATTGCCTCGGTTGTCACACCTTCTGAGTCCAATATTATGTCGAAGTTCATCACGCTATCTTCTTTGTCATTCTTTTCATTTTATATTTTCGTAACGCTTCCGTTTTTCCTTCACGCTCTTCTACTTTTGTTCTTTTCGTATCGCTGGCTTCGCAGGTGTATGCCCAGCACGTACATTTGTCGTCGATAGTTGGCCATCAACTTTTCTTCAAGAGTTACTGGCTCAGCCATTAACCATCGATTGACCAGACGGATCCTCATGAGTCGCAGCGCTAAACAAAAAGTTGGTCCTCACAGCTTTCACGTTCATCTGACGTAGCTGCAGTTTTTGATCGCCACGTAGCTTGGATGGGACGACCAGCCTTCGGCGACCCTGATGCCATTGCCCACACAGCCGATCCTCCCAGTTCACCCCTCCGTCGCTCGGTGTCGAAGAGTTTGCTGAAGCTTGCCAATGGGCCCCAGTGGTATCACCGCCGCTTTCGCATTGATGCGCCTTCTCGAAGCACTTCGCCTAGATTACCAGAATACCGGCGTTATAGATTTTCATCGCCTTCATCGAAATCATAGTTGATATCCTAGCTTCCAGATGAAGTCGCATTTCTCGCGGGAGCGCAGCAGTTGTTCTGTTTCAACGGAAGCTCATCTTCAGCGGTATTGTAGCGTCCTTTATTCTGGTCAGAAATGATTAGCTGCTCTTCCCGCATCTCGCTTTTCACTGCATTGCTGAAAGCTCCAGATCTCTACTTTCGAAGGTGCTCTTCATAATAACGCTTCAATACAAGATAGCTGCGCAACATTCGTTGCCGCTTCCCTCAGCGATTGCCTTCGCTTGACCGCGCAGCTGATCAATGTAATCCTTTGCCCAGCCCAGCATAGCCAGACCATCGGCCTGCTGTCATTCAGCTTTCCAACAGCCAGGACTCCGTCAGCCGCGAGATTCCAGACGGTCTCTTCCGGCTCCTTCCACGTCATCAATTGCCTCTATATGTCGAGTTCTCTAGAATACTGAGTGTGAATTGGGTCCTCAGTTGTCAACTGGCCCAGTTAAAATAAATAACGATTTTTCATCAGTTGATAAACAAATAACACATGCAGGCTGGTAATTCGCCTAAGATTCACGCTCGGGGCAACAAGCTTCACTATGTTATTTAAGTTATAGTGCTGGACTTGACTGCCAGCCCATATCATTGACGCTTCTGGTTCAACCTTCACTATATGAAATAGATCTACCTATTTTCTCCACTATCGGGTCACATCAGCCAACGAGTAGTCGAATACTTCTGTTGTTATAACTTGTGTTATAAAGAATGGTTGTCAGTACAGGAAGGCAGCCTAATCATCAGGTCGAATGGTTACCTCATTAAATCGTGCCATGAATATGATTGAATCCTGGGAGAAAAATCATATCTGGGGCACGTCCAGAAGTCGCGATTTGTCTGATTTTCGAAAGGCCATACTCGCTTCATGGGTCGCAAAGAGTCTCAGCAGTCTCGCCTCTGCCAATATCTCTGAGTCATACCAAAACTCCGCCATTTCGCTAGTTCCATCAAAGTATTATCTAAAACATCACAGTTCAGCCATCTCAGCAAGCATGTTCATGCCAGTCATCGACTAAACAGCAACCAAATAACCACACACTACATTATAGTATCAACTGAATACGATTTAAAGCTTGTTTTAGCTCATAAACAACATTGCAGTAAAATAGCCTGCCTGTCATCTTACTGTGCATTTTGAGCCTCGAAGCTTGTCCTCAGTGAGTGAAAACATTGAATGCCGGGTACAACATTGAACAAGCACAACATTAGTCAAGCACCACATGCATGACATTTACCAGTTACTCCAAAGCGAACTGTCAGGCAATATTAGCCCACTATTGAGAGGCAATGTTTTCTCCACCAGGAGTACCTATCTGATTTAGCACACATTCTATGAAATTACCAAAAGAAGACTGTGTTGATTACATAATACCATTTCGGTGTCACAGGAAGTTTCATTACAGCATTCTCTGCCCCCAAAGCTTATCCCTTCCTCAGGATATCCCAGACACATTTATCTGCTGGCCAATATCACCGAAAATTTCAAATTACTTAAATCAAGTGGTTTACATGTAAACATTGCCTCCAAAATCTTCCTCCTAAAGAAACACGAGAGCAAACTGTTGACCAAACAGCAGTAGAATAACATCTCATGGGTCTCTAGAAAGACCATGTTATCAATTATATTTTGCACCATTTTGAGTTAAAATGGATGGCTCACTTTTGCGGCAATATAGGAATTGGCTCAAAGATGATTGGGTAATGGCATTTTCTGCACCATATATGCACTGATAAATAATTTGAAATACCATTCTCTCCCCCAAATATCATCTTTGATTAATCTCTATATCGCTCTTAAGTGAAAGGAATCGTCATCCATTTTAACTCAAAAAATGGACGGATCTAAGTAAAACTTTAAAAGATATATAGTTGATGTATGGTCTTTCTAAGAAGCATGTAGGATGCCATAATACCACCGTTATTTGATTAATAGATCTCCTCGTGTTTCTTTAGGAGGGAAAGTTCCTGAATTTGTGTTTACATGTAAACTACTGATGAAGTAATTTAAGAATTTCTGTCAGGTCAAGCATGCATCAAAAGGTTGATAAGCTAGAACGTATCTAAGAAATGTGTTTTCTGGGATATCCTCGGGTGATAAAGGTTATAGGCTTGTGGGATGAGCCAACCGCGATTGAACGCTGCGGATAAGTAGACGTTATTTTTAATGGTAAATTTCCCTCGCTGATCGCCTCGCTTCCCTTATAAATGATGCTCCAAATGAGGCGGAGCAATTGCCTGATAACACTAATCAACCTGAATCTTCTTTTGAAATAAGATTTCATAAATTAGTTATTATAAATCAAGATAAAATTACTCCTAATGAAAGGAGAAGACCGCATTTCCTAACGAGGTGGAGAGTAATGTCATAATTTACGCTCGCTTAATGCGAATGACAAATGTCACGCATGACATTTAGCTTATTCTAATGTCACATGGATTCTACGTTGTAAATTCGACAGCTAATGTTTGGCCCGACATTCCTACTGTGTTTTGAATGATTTTCCACTCACTAGGGATAGAAACAGAAGAACTATTAAAATGCCTAAGAGATATAGAGATGACAATTTGAATGATTGTAATTTGTCTGTTTTTATTTTTAATGTGTTTGAATCCCTTGAGTGTAATGAGCCTAAAAATTACAAAGAAGCTTTAAGGTCGAAATATTCCAATAAATGGATTACGCTACGTGTTAGTGCCAGTCGCACAAGCTTTTCTTTGCTACTATCGACTGCTGGGTTTCAGCTTTCTTTGTCCCATGGACAATGTTCAAACAAGCAAGCAAGTGTTAAAACGACGAAGTTTGTTTTGCCGTGCCCTCGCTTGGGCCTCGATGGTTTCAAGGAATACATGGGCGTACTACTTTTATTCAATCATCTTGCGAATGGCAAGTTTTGGAGTTTTGGTATGACTCGAGTTATGAATGGTAAGTATTGAAGTTTTGCTAGGACTCTCAGACAGGAAGGCAAGGCATTCTGTAAGATCTTTTCCAAAATCAAGACCAAAATCCTATGCGATTTCTTACTATAAATGGATCTGGCCTTTTATTATTATTAATCACCTAAAAAATGTGTTTTGCTACAAAGTTCAATCTAATATTCATAGCCCGATTTATTGGAGTGCCCATTCGGTGGTTAACGTGTGGTTGGGAGTTTACTTCGCCTTCTAACACTATCAGACGATTTATGTACTTTTGGTAGAACAGTAGATCCTATTTCATATAAATACGCTACAGTGCTGGGCCAATCGACGCGGTTATCGCAAGTCCATACTGTAATAACTTCATCTTTATAAGGGTTTTTCTCGGGCTCGTTGCCCCCGCACGCAGTTACGCTTAGGCATCGAACCGGTTACCATTTTCATGTGTCATTTATTTTGGTTATCAACGTTGAAAATTCAAGTGTCGCTTTTAACCGGCTGGATCGACAACCTACTTCCGAGTTGGCCCACTTCACCGGGTACGGAAATGCACTGGCTACATGTAAAGGAATTCTTTGTGAACCAACGGGAAGGGAACCAGAAGTGAAGTTCCATCACTGCCTCCGCGACTACGGGTTCAATTACCCCTACTGAAAGCTAAGATGACCGCCTCTTACGACGTTGATACAGAACCCGAAAAGTCGTTTACCGGGCCGACTTGAGCCCACAAAAACAAACGAGCAAAGCGAGTTCTCAAAGTATCAAAGGCAACAAACCGTCAATTTGTGCTAATTGTCCTTGGGGAACAAAGAAAGCACCGAATGCCATCTTTCAGGCAAGAAGTCCCGGCTGCTTAAACTTATTAGCTCAGACCGCGGGCCAAAGAGTAATGGAAATCCTACTGCATTTACGGCGCATTTCCGAAGTAAGGATGTCTAGACTTCTCAAATCAAATAACCACTGTGGAAAAATCAAGATGCAGAGGATTTAAACAATCACGGCCTACAATCTAAAATAAAGGACCTTTCTAACGAAGCTCTTTTTCCCTTGGAGAGAAGACGAATCTAAAGCTCGTTAGAAAAGTACTAAGAACTCTTCCTAAAAGGTTGCTCACTAAGTTACAAATTTATCTAGAAGCCTGTGGATCTATCAACTATGATTTTCGAATGAACCGACGTGGAAATCTTATAACCTTCGAATGACTCGAGGATGAATCATCTAAGGTAAAGTGGAATAGCTTAAGACATCAAATGAAAACGAAGAAGAGAGTCTGGCTGAGACCGTAAACTTGTTGGCCAAAAATTTCAACAAAACTCTAAAAAGGTTTAACAAGAAACCGTTTTTCGGAGGAAGCACACCAGAACGCTTTGACCACTCGAATGACAGAAAGGAAGAACCCTAAATTCGAGGATCGAGTAAATGCGAACGAATAATAATTCATCAAAAAGTGATACAACGTAGGAGCGGGCATGGTCACATCCAAGCTGAATGTCCAAACTACAATGGCAAAGCTAGCCAAAAGCTACTATACCACTCACGACGGGCAGACCGATGGCTAAAGGTTAAAGCAACAAATGGTGTTAATAATTTTGTTGTTTTCATACCAGCGAGATCAAGAATCTAAGGCCAATCCGATGGTTAATGACTGTGACCCCGACAAATACGAGTGAAGAAGAAAGAACTATCAAGAAGAGTCACACAACTATCAAGCATTTTTCGACAAACGTCCACATTAACAAAAGCGCATTACACCTCGGAGAAATTGAAAGAAGCATTCTCAATAGTGAAACGTTAATTAGAGAGAAACATCAAGAACAAAAATTGGAAATAATGCATTCTCGAAAATAAAGCAGAAAGAATGACAAAGAGAATAAACATGATGAATTCCAAAGACCCCAATATCAGATGAAATTCTATCTCAAGGAAAAGTGCGACAATTCAGAATAGGATACAATCAGCGAAACCAAAACTCACCTACTGAGGAGATGTTCTTAGTCACGGAACTCACTAAGTCAAGTAATCAAAGAAAGCACTCGAGATGCCATTATCAAGGGGAAAGGTGGACATATAGCACCCACTGCTACAAAATTTACATGGGAAAGGACGGTCGATATTCTCACCAAAGAACGAACGGGTGTTAAGTGGTTTTCAGGATAAGCAACGGGCCTTTACTCTCTTAAAGCCACAAAGATGGATTGACGGTACTGACAAATAAGGTTCCGCATATTACCATTGGTGAATGTGAGCTAATCTTACCAAAGATCATGACGTGAAAACCCATTTTCATACTTTGGAGTGAGGGAAAAGCCAAGATTATCGGGCAAAGGCGCATCAATATCAAGGATTTACCTAATCTCTCGAAGAAGGCTGCGGAAGTGGCTTATCGCAAATATTAAAGATTAGCCAACTCGCGGATGCCTAAAGTGTTGCCTTTGACAAAATACATGTAATGACCAAAACAACAACCTCATTACGCAGCGGTGCTCAACTAATCGATAATCGCTATCTATGGACACCATGTCATGTGGCCTGGGTCACCGAGCCAAGAGGATGTAGAGCTACGGCACAGCCGATTGACACACCAACTAACAAGTAATATTCGACAACTTATTTCGTAAATGTTGTACGCGGATCGCCACATTTGGGCGGTCAAGGAAAAATAAGCTCATGGGGAGGTCAACAGTAAGAAACCCGGGCCACCAACAAAGCATAACAAAGTGACACCATTTAGGTTCTCGGGAACTACTACACATGGATTTGAATCACGAAAGCAGAGAGCATAGTCGTATAAAAGTATGTTTTGCTTGTGTTGATGACTTTTCAAGCGTCTGGCATGGCCGAAGTTTCTCAAAGAAAAATCAAACCTTTGATGTGTTTAGGGCCTCAAGTATACAAACTGCAGAGAAAGGAAGCTATTCAAGCTATCATGGCAGAATTCGAGAACAACAAGTTCCAAAAATTTTGTGGTGAAGCCGGGAATCAAACACCTAATACTCCGCACCTATCACTCCTCAAATGTAACGGAATCGTGGAAAAGGGAAGAATGCAATACCCAAGAAATGTCGAGTCACGCTTATGCCAAGGATCTACCATGAAAGTCAAGTTAACAAAGATGTCACATCTCATTAACGTTACGCCGCACTCATCCGACTCCTTTAACCGGCAAGTAGAAGTAGTTTAATGTACACTTTCATGTGTTTGGAAGTACGTATATATCCTCGGCCGATGTGAGAACCGGTTTAAATTTGATGTTCGGGTGACATGAATCTTCTAGGATACCTGTGAATAGCCGCTTGAGAGTTTATAACAAACGAACGAATCTATAAATGCAAGGTAAAGGACGTGACGCCGCGACGTTGTATTTAAAAGCGACACACCCCTAAACTGCCAACCATCAAATACACAAGAGCAATGAAGTGGATGAAGAAAATGAGGAAAAGGAATGAACTACCGCTAATTCAAAAGAATCACCCCTCAAGTATCATTGGTGAACTCGATCATGAATAAACTACTAGAGAAAGCGACAAGATCGACTATCGAAAATGGCGGTTAAGCTCGAGTGCCATGTTTCATCTCAAAGGTGGAACCAAAAGACGCAAAAGCCTAATGGTTTGATTATACTGGATCACGCAAGAAGAGTCTATTCAGCTTGATAAGAACGATGCTGAACTTGTTCCGAGACCTGGATGCAATGCTATCGGGCACTAAGTGATCTTCAAGAATAAGATGGATGAGTCCGGGAATGCTACCAGAAACAGTTAGATTGGCCGCATGCTGCTATAATGTATCAAGGTATCGACTTTGGAAGAGACATTCGCACCGGTAGCCAAAGCCAAGCAACTGCCTACTCTCTCAATCGCATGTCTTTCGAAGTTCAAGCTCTTTCAGATGGATGTCAAGAGTGCCTTTCTCAATGGAATTGTGCAAGAGGAGGTCTATGTCGAACAACCCAAAGGATATATTGATGCCCAAAATCTTGAACATGTGTATAAACTTAAGAAGGCTCTCTATGGACTCAAGCAGGCTGCCAGCTCGTATGCAGACTCACCTGTGAGCTGAGTAAAAATGGATATAATGGTGGGGGGAGCTGATAACACCTTATTCATAAAAAGGATGTTAAATCCAGATGATGGTAGCTCAAATCTATGTCGCGACATAGTGTTCATGGGCAAACCACTGCAAAGTCAGCTTCATTCAAATAAATGAGGCAGACTCCGAGATGAGCATGATTTCAAAACCTTTAAATTATGCCAAGAACACGACGAAGAAGCCTGGATCGGGAAACATCTAAAAATAAAAGAACTCCGTTGGCTACTCACCCAAAACTTACCAAGGATCAAGACGGGAAAGATGTTGGATGCTGAAACTCTATAATCACATGATCGGTAGTCTACTCTACCTCACCGCAAAGTCGTCCGATATGAATTCGTGGCGCAAGGCCAGATATCAAGCCAATCCCAAAGAAAGTCACTAACCTTGTCAAGAGAATTCTAAGTACGTGCGTACGTGATAACCATGGACTCTTATATACTTACACTAACACCTCTCTTGGGTTGGGATACCTACGCCGACCGGGCAAGTGAACACGAGGATAAAGAGCACATCCGGGAGGATGCTTTGTTGGAAATAATCTTGTCTCCCCGGTTCAAAGAAGAAGCAAAATTTGCTGTTCCTTTCATCAAGTGGTTTAATATATGGCAAGAGGGAGCGCTTGTACTCAACTAATTTGGATGAAACAGATGCTAGAAGAATATGGTGTCAAAAACCAGAGTCATGATTTCTACTGCGGACAAATACGAAGGCTATAAGCATTTCCAAAAAATCCGTACAACATAGTCGGACTAAGCATATGTATTACCATATCACTTCATTAGAATTTGCAGTTAATGCTGGGTTGTCGTTTCGAACATGTATGCAGAATAAACAACTCCGCCGATATTCTTACGAAGGGTTTAGACGTTAATCAATTCGAATATCCGAAGGCGCCTGGGGTCAAGCAGGCGAACAAATAGCAATTAGCCCAAGGCTAGTAACACTCCAAATGTGCTCAAGCGTTATAACAAAATTGGATAAAAACTATTCTGAACGGTTACCTTGAGAATCATGTTTCGCCTTTATTGTGCACACTCTTTCAAAGAACGTGTGTCAAGTTATTTTCTCTCCACTCACCCACTAAATCAAGATTCATACAATTGCTCACAATCTCTTCTCACATCCTCATCCTCAAACTCACAATCAATCTCTCTGCCCTTCCCAAAGCCTCCTTAACACTCATCATGTCAATACTCAAAGAATGCGCTAAAGCACAAAGTTAAGCTGCTAGGGCGGCTCAGTGTAACTTGGGGAACTCCTGCCCCTCGTACTCCCTCCAGCCAGGTCAAGCTGAAGTAAACCCAACAATCTCCCTGGGCCGGGCTGGAAATTACGAGGACGGGGCGAGGTTCTCAAAGAATACTTAAGAGGGCACCAAAGTCCCAACCGAAGTCGGGTAAGGCCATTAACCCTAGTTCGTAGGATCAGATTAAAAGTAGAAATCTCAAGGTCAAAATTTCCCAGAAAATCTCCTAAGTGCCCGTGTTCGAGGATAATGTCGACAAAAGACGACCTATCGATGGGAAGCAATACTTATTTACGCAGGCTAATCCATCGGCTAAACTCCGCCCATCCTCCCTCCGATGAAACAAGTCATAAACCGATAATACCTGGGCCTCCCAAGAGCCAACCTTGGCAAAATTCTTATCTAAAAGAAAAGGAGGAAGAATCAAGAGAATAGTCATGCGAAACAGGGCCCCCTGCGAGATTTTGTCAAAGTCACCCTCTCAACCTACCGACACTCAAAGTTAAGACGCATTTGACATTGTAATTGCCTCATCGATCACAAAGAGAAATAACTAGGCCGCATCAGGCCTTTGAAAAGAAAGAAGAAAAGCTCAAGTTGTGTGAGCAGCCCTCTAACACCGGTAGTGTCGACTTAAATATCTTTGGGAGAAGATGGCTCCCTGGTTATATGGTTGCAAAGGAAAAACGGCGTCAAGAGCAAAAGTGGACTCAAAGAGAAGCGAAGTGGATCGAGATTCCAAAGAAAGGCGACGCCGACTTTATTGGATGACATGAGTCCTCTCTGGGGAAGAGAAAAAGGGCCCTGGTAGTTCTAAGGGTAAAATGAGAGTCAATGACTCCCGCAACCGTATCCACAATAGAAGAATTGCTAAAGGAGTAAAGGAAACGGAGGCTGATGGAGTTGAGTTCTATGGAGAAGAACATGCTGCAAGGTGGAAGTTCAGATACATAGAATATTCTCGCCAGAGGTTTCGTCAGATGCCACCAACAACAATCAGACCTATATGGACATCCTTCAAGCTGGGGGGCTGCTCAACTTAATGAAGGACATTGGGCTTCATTGCCTCACCGTCCGGGAATTTGTCTCTGCCGCCTCACCGAGGATATTAATAAGCTGTGGACTCCCATGTTCCACAGCCATGAAGCTTCTGGGAACACATCTTTAAATTTAGCCTCATGATCATCAAACTTATCATGGGATTCAAGGAATGAGGCTCACCTGAGCCACTCTCTGCTGTGTGGACATCATTAAGAACTCCACGCAAGGAGCTCAAGCGCCTGGGCCAAAAAGCGACGCTATGCTTCCTCTAAGTCTCGTGCATGCTCTTCATAAAGCTTTATCGCTAACCTTGTTCCTACCGAACAACACCAATGTTGTCGGTGATTCTGCCAGTGATGCCGTTTGTAATGGTTACGAGCACCAATTCGAATGCTGGAAAGATAATATTTGGATCGTTGGGTCGATCACGCCAAGTCCGAGCAAAAATTAAACCTATCGGGTTCCCCTCACTTTATCCTCACCGGGTCACACAAAGATCCCCGATGTTCGAGAAAGGAAGATGGTCCCGTGAAATATGCAAAATCTCTCACCATCGCCGATAAACCTACGGGCGGGAAGACGCAAGCGGATGTTTACAGCGTTTCGAGCCAACCGAGCCTTTACCTCGGGCGGAACGCCGCCGAACTTCGCCAAGGTGTACGGTGACGAATCCAACCGCGGAAGCAAGTAGATTCGTGCCAAATCGGTTCGCGTCTCTGCATTTCCATGCAAAGATCAGCCCTTCGGGTCCGTGTCAATCCATCAGTCAATACCCCTGCTGGGACTTCCTCCTCTCGTGTATTTGCCCATCCTCTTCTCGTATGTAATAGGCTAAATTGCTTATGTTTTCCTCGACTATATTTCTCTCTCATGGTATTTCGGGTCCGCTTGTTCTTAATAAATGGGGGTATATCGTTAAGTATTTTTGGTCAGCATATCTCGGGGATCTATCAGGACTTTTCTCTCGTGGTCAAGCTCGATCACAATCACGTTTGCCCTCGTGTTTTAACACTTGTAGGTCATCGCCAGATAAGGAGATTTTTTCTATGAAAAACTTACCCAAAGCGGGGAGTTTCGTTAGCGCGCTGGCCGGGCCGAAGTTTTTCTTGTTCGCCATCGATCGTTGGTCAGCCTTCGTGTCCCGCATGACAATGTTCAAAACAAGTGTTACAAGTTAAAAAAACGATGCAAGTTTGTTTTGTCGTACCTCGCTGGGGCTCTTACGGTTTCGTGGGAACACAAGTATAGTAAATTACTTTTATTCAATCGATCACAACGGCAAGTTTCGTATGACCTGCTATGAATGCCAATCAAGTTTGGTAGGACTTTGATTATGGAAGTGCGCATTCCAAGATCTTTCCTAAAAAATCAAGACCAAACCCTACGCGACTTCTACTATAAATGGATGGCCTTTTCAAGACGCGATCACCAAAATATGTTTTGCTACAAAGTTCAATCTAATATTCATAGCCCCGATTTATCGAAAGTGGCTCCATTCGGTGAGTGAATGTGGTTAGAGTTTACTTCGCTTTCTAACACTATTGCATCGACAAGTATAACACCATGTCGTGAATAACCTTCTTAAGAGTATCTATTTCGTTGTACGGATTCGGTACGTGTTGATAGTGTAGAGAATAGTGGATCCTATTTCATACAGCGAAGGTTAGTTAGTATACAATTGACGCGGAGCATCAAAGGTAAGTCCCTTACTTGTAATAACTTCATCTTTATAAAGGGAAAGCTTTTCCTGGGCTTGCTTTCCCCATCTAGTTTTAGGCACCGAACCGGCTACCATTTCATGTGTCATTTATTTTGATTTATCACCCGAAAATTGCTGTCGTTTAACCCATGGATCGACAACCCACTGGAGTCAAGTTCACACTTTCACTATGAATAAGGGGAAACGGAACTCAAGAGTTAACCAAACTTGGAAACTTGTTCTAAACTCCCTGGGCCATTCGTGGTAGATTGTAAGTGGTTGTTTGCTGCCAAAGAAAACCGATAAGGCTAGATTTAAGGCTCAAGTTAAGAGCTAAGTGATTTACTCAAGTTAAGGGAATATATTATGCTAAATTTTTACTTCAATGGTTAAGTTTACTACTTAATGCTAATCATAGTCATGAAGTTGTTCATTTTAATTGGGAATTAAACAAGGATGTTACTATCGCTTTCTTAAATGGTGATCTTGACAAGAATATTTATATACATCAACTTGAAGGATTTTGTGGACCCCTAGATTGCCCGATAAGCCATAAAAAAATGGCTCAGGATGGTTTAAAGAATCTAGTAGGAAATGGAATATTAAATTTGACAATCAGATGCAAATTTTGAAGTTTAAGTGAAGCCTTTCTCTCGATCATCGCTTTTACTTTAAGAATATGTAATAATGTCCCTCAGATTTCTTTGGATTTGCATGCGGGATGACATGTTGATTGCTAATACAGTGTCTAAGTCTATCGGAGCACGCACAAAAATGTCTTTGTGATACTTTTGGATAAGAAAGACTTAGGTGACGCTAAGAAAATTCTAGACATGAATATTATTAGAGACGTAAAGAAATCTACTTGTTTTAAATCAATGCGGCATATGTTGAAAAAGGCTTCAGTAAATTTTCTATAAAGCAACTGGAATGTACCTATTGGCTTATTTTGTGTTAGTAAGGATCGCCTCCCAAGACCGAATCAAATAAATGAAATGAAGAATGTGTCATATTCTAACGCTATAGGATTCAAGTATGATCTCATGGTTAAGACTAGGCCCGGAGTATCGCATACGCTAAGCTACGTTGGAGTAAATATATGTCTAATCCTCGTATGCCTCATTTGAATGCTTTAAAGTGGCCAAGTATGTATTTCAAATCTATTGCTTGGATGCTGGGTTTGGAGTTTCTAGATATCAAGGACGACATTGGGTTAGTTGGCTATGTAGATTCCAATTATGCTAATGATAGGGACAATAGAAAGTCTAGTACTTCTTATCTATTTACTTTGTGTGACTCTTGCATAAATTGGAAGTGCCAACTTCAACCCATTGTTTCTTTATCTACTACTAAATCAATATGTAGCCGCCATCAAGCTTTTTAAAGTAAGCTATTTGGCTTAGTAGTTTAGGCTTTATTGTCCGAAATTGGCTTTCGACAAGGCTATGGTTGTGTTTTTGATAGTCAATTCGCTATTCAATCGTAAAAATCAAGCTCATGATACGACTAAACATAGCGATGTCTTCTATTTCATTATATTTGTGATATCGGCTGAAAGCAGGCATCGTGGAAAGCCGGGAGAAGATCGGGCAGTGGCACGCGAAGTTCGAAAAGATTCCCTCGGAATTTATCCTCACGATAATGGGTACGAAAATGGTTGCCACGATAGCTCACTGCAAAGAATCCTAAACTTTGACATAGGTTGATTGATGGCTTTAACTAAACCTCGAATGAATTCTTTGGTAGAGTTCGGCCCTCCTCGACTGCTGCTATGTCTTTTTTTTGTCCCATCTTTGTGATTGTATATTTTCATGTATAATGCTTTTCATTACTTGTATTGTCTTTGTGATTTTAAGGCAACGGCTTGGCAATGATTTAGGTCTTGCGGATTCTACGCATGCCAAATTGCCTTTGGCCTGCCCAAAACGGGAGATTGTATTACCATTGGCCTACACCAATTAGCCCAACCCACTTGTTGTTGGAAATATGAAATATTGCATTCATAACATGCCGAATAATTGGACAGACAACCGATTTACTTACATTTACTCATTCAAATATAAGTTCGATATATGTTCAATTGTTGGACAATTGACATATATTGTGACACCTCGATTCACATTGTGGGTTACGATAACTTACTGGTGGTTCAAGCCATAATCTATATACATTCAATTATTCGACAATATACCAATATATTACTTTGCCAACGGTTTCCATATAATACACACAACAAATACGATCAAACTATAACGCAAATTATAACTTCTAAGTTAAAGTATAAATTATAAGGAAACATCGGGACAAATTTTTAATTGTTGAAATTGCCCTTAGTCGACTAAAACAAGAAGAGGATAAGGTTCCGGAATATTCTTTCGAGCCACTTAACATGCCTTGATTTAAGGAATAAGAAGTGTGAGTTGTCCCGGAAGACTCCTCTTAGTCGACAGTTATGTCGGCAGCGGTAGAGTTTTGTTTAACTCTCCACCCCCCTCTCGTCTCGGCTCTGTAAAACAATGGTAGCAAAACCTTAGATTTTTCTTCCTCCTAAATTCGTTTGTTCACTTTAATATTTCTAGTAAAATCGAATGAAGGGTTTGATCAATCGTCATGACTCATTCTACAAGACAACCTTACATTAGTTGTTCTGTTTCTCCTCCTCATCATATTCCGCCGAAACTACAAGGTGTAAGGTACAAACGAAATCTTTTGATTACCATCAAGTTTTTAATCTCTCTCGAGTTCCTAATAATCGGTTAGATAATTATTATTTATCAAGAAACCCAACCCTTATCACCCTCGATTAAACCAAAACAATGTTTTCACACTCGCGAAAATTGCCTGTCTTCCTCAATAAAACACTACAAGCAGAACCTCGAGAAGCCTGAGACGCTTGGGCCGCCTTGCGCCAATTGACGCATTTGACTTTGGTTTTCCGAATCAAATAAATAAGATATCCGAGTCAAACGACAAAAAATCAATACGATTCTATACTATTAGGAATATATATAGTACCACGGAATAATATCTCAGTATATAAAGTCTTCGTTCTAAAGTTAATCGAATAATTTAGTAGAAAAGACTATTACCCGTTATTAGTGAATATAAATTTTTGGGTTCAAAATTCACCCATTGCTAATTATTAAAAAAAAGGGTATTCATTCTAGAAATTTTGAAATCGAAGTCTTGTAAAGAAGGGATGGAAGGATTTGAAAAATTGTGGCTTCAATCAGTATGGTATAATCTTTGTGCATCTTTATGCGCGTAGAAGTGTATATATATGTACGTACGTACGTACTCGGTATGAACTTGAGGGATTAAATGATCTTTTGGGATGAAATTTGGGCAAGAGTTATGGTCAATAAGTTAAAAATGTATGTATATATGGTGTATAAGTTTTTATGAGTAATATTTGTATTGCTCATGAATAGCATTGGGCATGAATTAACATTGTTACTTTGTAATGAGTAACTGTAGACAGTAAAAATTTATTAAATAATAATTAAAATAATTAAGATGACTTTAACAAATAATTAAAGTCGAGCCATTAAAATGATATGTATTGGTTTCGATCGATCCCAATTTAATGTGAAACTTTTGTTATCTAACAAGCGATTCCTCGTGGTAATTTAATTAAAAGTTTTTTCATAAATTCAGTATTTTGCTAAAATCCCTAATTTTATCGATTAAAATCTAATTCTGTGGGCTAAAATCGCTTCAAAAGTTTCTTTATTCAAATTAGACTCCAAAAGTTACGTGGTTCAAAATCAATGTCTAATAAGATTCGGGGTCATATAAATACATTTGACCTAAAATCCGTATCCTTCGATCAAAAATAGGCTCTCTATTTTGATTTCTAAGTTAAAAATTAATTCCTAAATCTCCAACTATCCAAATTCAAGCCAAAATTCAACTATAAGATCAGAATCCAATCTAAATTAAACCAACCAATCGTAATCAAAGATTCAAAGTTCTTTGCTTATAAATAACCCCCTTATTTTCTAAAGTTTCTACAAGATTCACATCAAAAAAATACTGAGAAAATACAACGAAAACCTCGGCATTTCTCTGTTAAATCTTTAAACCACCCAAGAAACACCACAAAGTTGCTAGAAAATACCTCCGTGTGTCCTAAATTGGCACTCGAAATCAAGAATTGCCGCACAAACGCTAAAGAATTTTCCGCTAGAAGCTAAATCATGACAATCCGATACGTATCTCTCGCTAACGTCAATAATTCAGAATAAGCCAAAATCACCGATTATTCATAAATCTTGCATGAACACCGAAAAATTCTCGCTTGATCCATCGAGTTCCGTATATAGGAAATACACAATATTCACCTATAGTTGGATTCCAAGCAGAAACACAAGTGTCCGTGTCTCGCCGGGGACAAGATCATCAACAAAGGCCGACGCCCACCTTCATAATGAGATCACTACAAAGAACAAGTCAAGTATGTCGTCAGAAGCTATAAGCTCAAGTAAGGCTAAATCTCACTAAATCCTAATATCACTATAAAAAACAAGCCGCTAAGACCGTCAGAAAAGAAGTCAAGTGAGGCAATCTCACTAATCCCACATCTACAACAACAAAGTCGCTATGCTTTCCGCTATGAAGCATGCTGTTAAGCCGCATATCGTCAACAACTTCTGTTTGCTATCACTCCACACAACTTAAAAGCCTGGAGTTCTATCCCAAATCAAATCCTACTCAATGACAATTAGCCTTCAAGCCACAAAGTCCTTACCAAAGACAAAGAGACAACTACCGCCCTCACAAAGGCAAGAGCACGCCTACTCTATCCCACTGGGGCACATCCCTTAAGTCCCACCACAAGACGAAGACCAACACCGCAAAGACACTCGCAATGTTCATCCGCCTAACATGTCGGGAGATCAAGTCCAAGACCCAAGATCAAGTCCACATACAACACGGATACGCTTACTAGTGCTCCCTGCCACCATATCCAAAGCCTCCTGCACCCGGCCTCAGTTCATCACATTCAGACACATATCCAGCCTTATGTAGCTCCTATCCAAATCAAATCGCCTGCCTCAAATCAAGCCGAGCTCATACCAAACTTCTATCAAGACCAAATCAAATCGCCAGTTAGACATCTCACAAATCGTTAGCAAACGCTAGGGACTTATAGTTTGACAAATGATCCTCTTTGATTTGATAAGAAAACCTGCACACCGAAGTGATTTTTCCTCACAAATAATTTTATTTGCACTTTAAATAAATAATAAAAATTTTCTTTCATTACAATAATTACATTTCAAAAGAAACATTAGAATGAATAATATTTACATTAATCTTGAATAATGTTAGGCAGTGTAATATGCATGTAGTAGTATTAAGTAATATGTACAAAGTTACAAAAAAAAAAAGTAATATGTACAATAACACTGTAAGTGTAGCCTTATACACACTATTATTATATCAAAGAAATTTAAGGCATATCACATATGGTTACTCTGAGAAAACGGAAACATATGCATAAATAAATAACACAATGTCATAAGCAAAGTCAATTGCAAGCTTAGGTCCAAATATATTATATTATGTTTATTTTTAGAAAAAGTCTTGTCATTGTCAAATGACTCGAATATATGAACCTCATCATCTCAAATAATATTTCGTGATTACTCGGCGAATCTTAGGGATTCCAAATATATTACATATACATTGTTAAACATATAAATTATCTGTCATTCTATGTAATCTTGGCCCCCTCTAGCCTTTAAACATGCATGAAAGGCCAATTCACTATTTGCATATAAAAGAGATGAAGAAAATCGCCTTGTTGCGTGTGCAACGTCGACGTTCTTGTGAAATTTATATCTCCTGCAACTTGTGTTAGTAGTAAATCGAACGTACGTACTTGGTTCCGGATATCAAGCTCGTGTACAGTTTACATACAATAGAATAAGCTCCAGAAAATTGGAGGGGTAAACTCCAAGAAAACATTAAATGATTACTGAAGTCAAACAACTGTACTATTCATAAGACTATTAACAATATATAGAAGATATTTGTGAAAATAATTGAATACGAGAATATTACTTTTCTAAAAAAAGTGTGAAATCCTCACACTAACGATCCTCGGCATCCTATCCTGATATCGCTGCAGAGCTTAATCAGCGAGACGTGCTTCAATCGACTGCGACTGAATCCTTCTCTTTAACCACTTCAATACAAGGTTTGCTCCTTATGAAAGTTGACTACACTGCATGGTGCTGTTTAGTATACTAGTACTTATCACTCTCATTCTTTACCATCATTTTTTTAATGGATTTTTATGTTGTTAAATAATTTGTAAGTAACCCAAACGGCATAAATTGGATATTGAAATTAACTAGATTATAACAAAAAAGTCATCATAACAACACCTTGATCCTTGACAATAAATTCAAATCATCACAAAATTATTTTAATAGTATAATAATAATCATATAACCGAGCTATCGAAAGGTGCCGAGGTGACTCAGCCGAGCCGACGAGCCCTGCACCAAGCTCGACTCAATATAGACCGAGACGAGCTTCGAGCCTCAACTCCCTTAGCCGAGCCAAGCCGCTCGGTTGAGCTCCGCTCATTAACAACTCTACTCCTCGTCTTTCATCCCCCAAAAAACAAATTTTAATTGTGGAGCGCCAACATTTAATTTTGGTACATATTAAAATATCATTGGATTTATATATTTTTATAATGATACTAGCTAACACCGACAGCCAAATATTGTTAATCTAAATACGAGACTAATCAAGTATAATATCATCAAAAAAGATTAACGACTCCAATAACATTAGTTTTGTAAGTTCTTATATAGTTCATGAACTTCAAAATGATTTAGTACGTCATCTAGATATGAAGATGCAAAATAATGACTATTGCGGTAATTAGTAATCACACAACTTATTACACTTAATGACATAAAAGTGGTTCAATTAAAGTTGGAGTTGCTTAAACTTAGATGAATTATCAAATCTTTATATATATAAAGATATTATCTTATAATTTTAGTTTAAATATTGTTTTAGCACTCTTATCTCGAATTGGATCGATTCAAAAATATTATTATCTTAGAGAGTTTATTAAATAATCGAGTAATAATTTATCGAGTTTCTACTATAGTTAATAATCGCAAAAAATTCCAAACAACGATGCATATGACTCCAAGAATCGAGTATTAATTTATCGAAGCAATGAAAGGAATTTGTATCGAATTATTATTTAGCACCCAATCCCCAAGTCGACTCTAATATAATATTTTTGGTCAAGTCCCTACCGTGATCGCTAAATTAATAATTCATTCTTGTTTCTGCCTTTTCATTTTAACTCTGGATAGTCACGTGGTCAAACGTTGAGACGCACGGGCTCCTTTTTTTGTCAAGCTTTTTTTAAATTGATTATTTAATAAACTCTCTAAGACATTTTGGCCGGTCTCTAATCTAGATAAAAAGCAACACAATCTTATATTTTTTTCGTTCTTTTCATTTTTTTTATTTGAAATTATCATACCGTAGGTTTCGATATATTAATACTGATTCTCTTTAATAAAACTCACTAAAATAATATTTTTATGCGATCACTGGGGATAGGGTGTATTCGCAGCTTGCCTTTTTTTCCATTATCAACTACTATAGAAATTCAGATAAATTAATACCGATTATTAATAGTCTTTTCTAAGATAATATTTTTATCGGGTCTCTACTCGTGGATGTAAAATGGTTTAAAAAATCAAGTACCCTATCCCTAGCCTGTGACCGCCAAAAATATTATCTTAGAAAGTTTATTAAAGCACCGAAAGATAATTTATTTGGGCTTTCTATAAGACGGATAATTGAAAAAAGGAACGAAAAACACGAATGCATTCTTATCCATGAGTCGGGAAAATATTATCTTAACGTAAAAAAGTAGTTGATAATTGCAAATCAAAAAATGAAAAAGGAACGGAAAAATACTAATTATTAATTTAGCACCCTATCCCGAGTCCAGACTGGCCAAAAATATTATCTTAAAGAGTTTATTATATAATCGAATTTCAAAAAAAAGGAAAAAAATAGCAAAAAAGAAGACGAGTCACAAGATCTCCAACGTATGACCGCTGCGCCTGCTACCTAACAAGCCTCAAGTATATATACAGATAAAGATATGATGAACATATGTATGTTTAAAAAACTAAATTATTGTATGGTAATTTTCTTTTAAATTATGGTTATATTCATCAAAAACATCTAAATAATAAGACTGCTCCCTGATTTTCAAGAAAAGGTCACAAGTTCAAATTTCTAAGAGGATAATATCCTACTCAATTTGTAGGCGTAGTTTTCCCAATAAAAATTCATCGCAAATTAACAAAAAAAAAATCATGGTTATATTCACAATTAATGTCTCGGACTTTGTTACATAATTCTAACCAATAAAACTAAGGAAATTTGGAGAAAATAAAGATCCTTGAACACTCTTTTGACTTCTAACATCCTTTTGAAAAACTTTACTAGAATAACATCCTCCCCGCAAAAAAGACTAAAATACCCCTATTAAAACCTACCAGGCTACCACTATCTTCTTCCTCATATTTTCTTCCTCAATTTACGCAACCACCAACTACACCTCTTACCTCAAATCCCTAACCACCACTACCACCATCTTTTTATACTTTCTCTTTTTCAAGCCAAGTTCACCACTACTCTCTACCACTGGGGAATCAAGAAGATAAGGACGGGAAGTGGGCGCTTAGGGATTTTAAAAGCATTTTATTATTTTTGCAAGGTAGGGATGCAATTTTAGCAAAAATAAATAAATATGGTACTAGAAATTAATATGAGGTTGAAAAGGATGATACTTAGCCAAATTTCATATAGGCACCTGAACTACGAAAAATATTTTAAATAAAGACTCAAACCTTTCAACCTTTAAATGTAATAATCGAGGCCGGCGCGATTTTGACACTTAGACTTCAAAAAAAAAATATTTTCGACACCAACTCTACTTTAATAGTGAAACCTAAAGGAAAATAGAAAAATTATATTTATTACATTTTATGGATCATTTTAAAAATAAAAATACTTAATTTGATCAATTTTAATTAATTTTAATTAATTCAATTAAAAAATACATCATCTTTCATCCTTATCCCCATTCCCACCCCCACTAAAAACTACAAAGAAACTTTGAAGTGCTGAACAAGAGAGCAAACAAGATTGTGTGGAACGAGCTTCCATGATTAGAAGCGAAGTCAAACAAGATTGTGTCAACAACCGTCAACCCTACTGAATCCACTACTTTAAATGTCTGTGCATTGCTTTTCTCCAGGTCATAAGTAAACTAGACCAGAAGAAACATCTATATCCCGGAAAAAAATTGAAGAACATTTCAAAAATTTACGCACCAGCAGAAAATTAACCCAACCCAGGGAGCAGCAATCAAGCATTTACAAAAAGTTCTCATCATTAAGTCGAACCACATAAAAGAAACAACAGTTAAGAAACCAGGGATTGGCTGGTGGGGTGGGGGCAGGGTGAGGCCATGGGTGGATATATATTTTTTTTAATTAAATTAATTAAACGTGATTATTAAAAATTGATTTAATTAAGTTTTTGTCATTTTAAAAATAATCGTTAAAGTATAATATATATAATTTTTTATTTTACTCCTGTATTTACCTATTAGAATAGTGTACAGAATCTAAAACAATTTTTTAAGTCAGCCACAAAAATTTATCCAACGCCTATTTAAAGTTAAAAACGTAGATATCTATTTAAAACGCTTCATGGGCTATGATAATGAAATTTAACCTTATTTTTACGGATGGAGAGAGTTAGAGCTTTATTTATCAAAAAATTACTAGTGTGACTTCATTTCAACATGCAATGTATGTAGAATTCTCCAGAAGTAGATTAAATATATAAATGACTAAACACCATTGCATTTGAAATATCAAAATAATTAGTAAAATAAAGTCAACGAGTATGAAAAAGAGAAAAATGTCTCCCATAATGTTAGCTTTAGAACATGGAAAGGTGCCAGTTGTTGTATTTGACTTGGTCTGTTTATTATGTTAAAATAACGCATTTTGCCTTCTCTCTCAATCTCTTGGGACCAATCTAGATTTCTATATAAGCTCGACCCTCTATCTCATCAATATTACCCCTAGTACTTCATTGTTCCATTATATTAATTATAAATCATCATTTCCAAATTATTTGGAATTAGGAGAGGCAAAAGAGAGCATATATATCAATCATGGCAATCCATGGATTTATTGTTGTCTCAATTTTATTGTCCTGTTTGGCAGCCAATTGTTATGGTGAAGTTCACTTCTCTAGCCTGAAAGACCACAATAATTTTCTGGTTCAGACTTCCAATATTAACGGTTCACAAGGTAAGATAATAACCTCATCCTCAAAACTATATTTGGATTATCTTTTCTTGTTTCAAAATTTGTTATTATTATTGAAGTTAATCAACAAATTATTTTTTGTTATGTTTACACTTTGAAAAATAGAGAAAATGGTATGTTTATATATAGACTATGCATGAGTTTGAAAAAAAGAGAAAATGGTATGTTTATAGACTATATGCATGCAGGAGATACAAAGGACATAAAGTTCATTCATCATATCATCCTGTGTTAACAAATTTTTCTTGTTTCTTTTTCCATTTACACCATACTACATAAATTTGCGTTGACCCCAAAATATGACAAGATTTATAATATTTCCATTATATTTTGAGTAATATGGTTATGCAGTTTCATATATTTCTAATTTAATAAATACAGTACATTTTTATATATGAAAATATCTTTTTTATAACAAAATTAGTAAACCGAATGACTATTCATATGAGAATAGACTCGTTGAAAGTCAATTATAACATTGGATCATTATTTCTTCTAAATGTGATGGTTGAAACTTGAAACTCAAACCTAGACTTAAAGCTTAATAAGATTGAAAAGAGGTAGGGAAGGAGGGTCGGCAATAGAATGAGTGAATGACACATGTGTTAACGTTGTCATATTAGACCAGACTTTTCAACAAAACCTAGCTCAAAGAAGAGACTTTTACTTAAACTTATAATTATAATTTGCCTCTCATCCTAACACTTCTTATGTAACCTCTTTTTCGCACATCGGCTTTTTGAGAGATAATATTTGAAGGTACGTCAATGAAGGGTATAAGATGAATTTATTTTCCCGTGTAATATAATTTTTTAGAGCCTCAAGAATGAGAAGATTCACATCATTTCAACATAAAACAAATGTCTCCGGAGTATAGCTTAACTGGTAAATAAACGAGAGTGTTAAATATCTGCATCCTAGCCTCATCATGAGTCACGCAAGTTATAGAATTTCGTATTGAAGTGGTTTAAAAGAAGCTCTCGTTCCCTGATCAGTTGAGGCACATCCCGCAATTCACCTTCTCCTTGAAATTCCAGGACAGAGACTTCGAAAAGCCGTTAGTGTCATGATTTCACACTTTTAACACAAAACAAATGAAACATATGAGTTGACCCAGTCCTCCGATATGGGATGGGCCACCATTAAGCTTAGACAAGCACAGTTTCGTTGAAAATTAAACGTCTCAATCTCAAGCTAACGACTTTTTCAATCTAAAGCTCTTTATGAAAGCTAGATTGTAATCTAAAAAATGTGACATTTAATTTGGAGTAAAGCTTAATAATAGGGATAATAAGGTAAAACAACAAGAGGGGGGCAAGGGCCGGCAGTAGTATGATTTACTTTAGGCACATTTTTTAATTTTACTTAAATACTTGTTAAGAAAAGTACGTAGGTGCTTACAGCTTATTATTAAAGCTGACATTGTAATTTAATATGATCCAGTTAATTAGGATCATATTCACATGTGAGGTATTTTTTTTCTTTTCGTTTTAATCGTTTAGTTCTCCCTATGTCAATTTAGTTGCAATATTTGTCCTCCTTTTACGGATTTCTCAAAGCAGGAACTCAGTGGACCCATTTTATTGTACTTTTACTTAAAAAAGTGGATTATTTTGAATTCAACTTAGATCACCTTTCAAGATACATGCATAAATATACCAAGGGCGTAGCGCACTGAATTTGAACCATGCCCTTCAATTTCTGAACCTTCTATTTTCTACCCAATAGTTTTCTTTAAATTTTAGAATATATCATTTGACCCCCTAAAGTTTTAGAATTTTCTTAGTAAACAACTGATATTTCTATTTGCACTCTTGGAATAAACTTCTTGTTCCGCCCATGATACATACCTTAGCAATAGTTAATTTTCTCCTAATAAATCAAAGATTACAGGAGGATCATTTGTTCCAACCCGAAACTAATTTTCTCTGCCTAAGCCCTCACTGGCTAGACTACCATATTCAGTACTTAATAAGAGAAAACATGATGACATTCAAATGTGAATGCATTCTTACATAACTTCAGCTTCATTAATGCATTTCTTGTGGGGACAACAAAAATGGCATTCTTGCAGTTTTGAAAGCCGGAGAAAATGACATCGCTTTGACATGGTCGATCAACGCAAATGTGACGGCTGGAACATCCTCTGCCTACAAGAAAATGAAGGCGAAGCTCTGCTTCGCCCCCATTAGCCAACAAGATCGTGCATGGAGGAAAACAGAAGACAGCATAAAGAAGGACAAGACTTGCCAATTCAACATATTCGGCGAATTACAAGGCCTCAAACAACATCACATACACAGAGAGGGACATTCAGTGGGACATACTTTGTTCGCATCTACGTTTATGATTCCAATAAGGAAGTTGCTTATGACACCTACAGATGATAAGAAGGCAGAGAACTTGTTCAAGATTCAGGCTATCAGCGGCCGACATGCTACCCTTTGACATTTGCTCAGTTGTCTTCTGCTTATTGTGTCTTTGTTTGGATTCTTCTACTTGGAGAAGAGACAAGCCAAACAAAAGTAATCAACAACTTAAGGATCAAGAATTTGGGTTTGGATTCTTCAACATGGAGAAAGACATGTCAAACAGAAGTCATCAACAAATTTGAGGATCAAGAATTTGGGTTTGATTTGGTTGTCTAGGTATGCGTGTACTTTTCTACCATCTGCTCTTTAAGCTCCGGTATAAAAAATATTATAAACAAGGAATTTCAATTTTATTGTTGTCACTGCTTGTAATATTATGAGATTAGAACATTACTCTTGAACCTTTACAAATAACCTTGATTGAACTTTGTGGTTAAGGTCTCAAGGCAATATCGTTATGTACTAATGTGTGTGCATTTTTTCGTCGTCTTAAGACACTTAGGACAACATTGTTTTTGTTCATTTTTTCGCACTTTTAATTTTGTATTCGATTATCTTTATATATATAATTTGATGCACACCATTCAACACCAAAGTAAACCTTTAATACATAATCATATTTCATGAACATTTCAGTGACATACAACAAAACAGTAGAGCAACACAAACTTTAGGTTCAGGTCACTGAAACAAAATCATGATCGACTAGCTCATTACAAAACTACAAAAAATACAATACTTATGTGCATGCCCTTTTAATCCTAGTGAAGTGAATTCTGAAGATAGTGACTCAAGTTGTTGAGCTCCAATGAACAAGGCATCAACAGCAATTACAAGCCCAAGCTTTAAAAAGAAGTTGAAATTTATAACTACATTCAGTTTAATTTAATTTGTTAATGTACTGTTCTTATAAATTAGGGGATAGGATAGATACCAGACGAGCAGAGAAAACTAGGCGGTAACCCCAGCCCTCTTTGGCTGCTGCCACCCTTTGCTGGTCTGTCCAACTAAGAATTCAAATACTTTTAGACAGAACCAGGAGTTTTCAATTAGGGAATGTTAATGAATGCATATAAACAGGAACAAGAAGATATCAATATCATCATGAAATGCAGCTCCAGAGATTAGGCTTGTAGCCTTATACTTCAACTTATTGCACTTAATAACAAAAAAGAGATGGTATAATAATATAACTCTAGTCGGATCACAAGGTTTAAATTCAGAAGTAGGCACAAAAATAACGATAGACAAGATTGGAGTTACCCTAGGAATGCTGATAGTCCCCCAATTCCAGCAAATTTAAATGGTTGAGGACCTTCTCTCTCAAGATCCTGTTGAAAGTATGAATTAAGTCACTATGAGCCTTCATAGCTTTTGTCAATCACCAAACTACAATAAGCAAAAGGGATATGGGCCTTCAAGTTACACATTCGAACACTTCCGCTGAAAAATGGATTATTACACATTCGGAGTTAACACAGCATTTTTTAGGCAAGTGTCCCCACTATTTATCATATTTAACCTATGTTCACAAAATTCTCACAATGTTACTTTAACAATTCTTTCTCCCTCTAGTGTTACCTCATCATATATGTGGTCAGCAGAGAAAAATGATCGTGTAGTAGATTTGCCATGCATGGAGACTAAACAACATTAAGGCGAAACTATTGCAGTTGGATAATTTAGAATTGATACCCAGCATCTGGTCCTGATGAAGCTAACCCTGCAGAGCATTTTGGTCTCAACGCTAGTTAATGAAGCTGTGGATTGCCTCCTCCAAGGAGTTATCTAACATCAAGACAGAAATCTCTACAACTGTCCTGATGAAGCCTAGGTGATATAAGAAAGAAAGAGGAAAAGGAAGCCGAGGAATAACAATGCTTCAAAGGAGAGCTTGATGGCAAAAATGATGTTTTATTCAATTGAATGTTTAGCAATCTTCCGGTTGGTTTTAGCCATTCTGCAAATGTTAATGTGACGTATCTTTCACATTAATGAGAACTCGTATAAAAATATTTAAGTGTCATACTTTTCTCCGCATTTACTGGCTGTAAGTATCATCAAGCTTAGATTTGGTAATTGAAATTATGCCTTAAATCACAACACGCGCATCAGGCTAGGGATCTAATGTAGATTCATCAAGTGACATTCCAGTTTCCCATGAGAAAGTTGAGTATTCTAGAGTCAAGACAGACTTGTGGAGCAATGAACAAGGGTAACGCAGTCAAGTGTTATCCAGTCATCTATAGAAAAGTTACCTCTTGTCTATGTGAAAAGATCACACCCGAAAAAGGCATTTTATTAAGGGTGGATGCATCACCACGAATAGATCTGGAGCAAGATAACACAAAGTAGGATTGTTTGGTAGCCTATTAAGTGCATTTCCAAAGGTGACCAGAATCACCAGATATGTATTTTCTTAAAGTACCATACAGACTACAGAGCAGGGAAGCAATGTCCTTTATACTAAGAAACACAGGTAAGACATAACTGAGGCCAGGTTCTGTGAAATGGTATTTGAGGGGTTAAAAGTGAAAATTACTAACTACCGATTAGGTGACTGGCTTGAATTAGAAGCCATCTTACCTCTTCTTCAGCAGCCTCGAGACCACCTTGGACCCAGAAGAGGTTTCTGTAGCCAGCATTGTACAATGCCTCACAAGCTGCAAGGGATCTGCCTGATGGAAAATCAGCTCAATATATCATAAACACACACAATATATATATATATATATATATATATATATATATATATATATATATATATATATATATATGTATAATTTCCTATTTTGAAACAGAAAAAAAAAATCTAAAATTTGAAAATGTTTCCAAATTCAGGAGAATCCACAGCTTCAATAAGTAGTCAGGTGAAAACGGATGCAGCAATCAAACATCAATTGAAGTACAGAGTAAAATTTATGCTCTTATTGTTACTAAATAATCTGCCTGGGCATAATCTTCTACATTCTTTTACACCGTTAATCCTTCTACAGCTAATTTGTTATTGTTTTTCTGTAAAAACAAATGTTCTCATAGCCAGTTTTTGTCCAAATCTAGTTGTTAAGGCATTCCCTAGAGATAAGATATATTACACAACGCAATTAGAAAAGGAACTGAAGAAGAAGTCGCAAAACTCCAATTAAAATTGAAACTACTGAGACAAGATCGCCTATCGCTGATTAATATTACATGAAGGATGAAAAACTGCTTTTCCACTACATGGTTGGAAGATATGTAGGACATGAGTACATGATTGATTTGACCACAATGAAAGCATATATATTACTCCACAACTCTGTCTGGCTGCCATTACAACTTTTATGATAATCAATCGGCATTGAAAAGAAAGTAAAAATTCTTCCTATATTTAATTCTTTTGCCTTCTTTCAATGGTGTGCTCAATCAAATGGAAAACCATGTTTGCAACTTTATGTCATCAACTGAAAAGAAGAATTACCTCAATCCCTTCTGGCATGCCACTATAAGGTCCGAGTCTTTAGGAAATTTTTCCTGAACCTTTGACACAAATTGCCTGTTGAGAGTCAATTAATTATTAGCTCGATATATGAATGTATGTATATACCAATTAACTGATCATATTACATGTGATAAGATAATGTAGGCACACCGCTCCACCAGCCTCCTGCAATAGGCAAGGATTTTAGCATTCATTGTAAGTCTAACCATCAGCTGCAACCCTTGATTCCAAACCGAGGAACAGGTTGTATACTAAAAAATCTTATAGTACTAGAAGAGATTACTCATTAACATTATCTTATAAAATACAAATATATTATTAGCCTCTTGTTTCGAACAGTTCAGGATTTGTGAAGCTCTAGATCGCAGCTTAAGTATATACAGAAGGGGAAGGAAAAAACAGTATTGTTTAGTACCCATGGCAAAATTTGAGACCTTCTTGGAGAGTGCCCCAGCATCCATTCTATCATCAACATCAAATATCGGAATCCAGGTTGAGCCCTTAACCCATGCCTTCAGAGATAATACAAAACATGAGCATGTATTTGAAGATAGAACAAAATATATCGACAATATGAGCTTCAATCTTGAAATGGGTGTGATTATAAGTTTCCTTGCTGCAGAAAATTCTTTGGACCTGAAGGCTTCTTCTAACATCCTTACTTTTATTCTCTTTTTCCTTTTGATAATATTTTTCCACTCTTAGTTATAAGCTCCTAAAAAGTCCACTCAAATACCCATCATAGAGTTCTATAGGAGGCGCCCCCGTTTGCGGTAAATAGAGAGTTTCAATCTCTGAGATCTACACAACAAAAAATTCACTTGGTAACTTCAAGGGACGACTATAAAGCATGACCAACAATATGGAAAACAATTGTTCAATCGAAAAATACCAGCTCTTCTTTAGTCAATGGATAGGGAATTTAGCATATTCTAAATGGTATCACCTCAATTCTCTAACTAATTTGAAGTAGAAGAGTGTCTCGATGATGAAAGCCAGATGCTGGACTTCATCACGACTGTTAAATAGCATGGAAAAGCAAGGATCTCTTTGAACATAAAGTACGGAAAACACCAAGAACTGATTGCAAAAGTTAGATTCAATTTATATTTTCCCTTAAATGAATCAGAAAAATATAAGATGATTGACTGGCTAAATTAAGGGTTTTAATAATCTTATGGTAAAGTACAAAAAGAGTTATTGGATGTTAAAAAGATATCAGCAACCTTCTCGCGCTCCGTTGAGGGACGAACATCAAGTAAATCTTTGCTAGAAAGTTGAATTGCATACCCAGCTTCCCTAGGTGAGAGAACTTTGACTTTTCCATCCCTAAGCTAAGACAGGGTAAATCAACTGATTAAATGAACAGGTAAAAAACATGAAGAAGTGAATTTATTATATCAGATATCGTGATGAAATATGATAAATATACTACACTGTGGAGCCTGGAGCATGATACAGAGTAATGATCTAGCGATCCATATACCAAGCAAGGTACAATATTGACACCACTCAAGTGTGAGTCGAGGATTTCTTATTATGTAAACATAATGGAATCAACAAATCATGAATTTGCACCCCAACTATCTAACTGGCTGATCAATGTTTAGAAGCCACCGACAAGTACATGAATCGTTATGTGATTGAATTACAAGGGTACTACTTCCCCCATCCCAAATAGATAATCAAGTTTAATTTTAGGTGATCACATTTAATAAACAGTGTGTCTATAAGTGACACGCAAAACTTTCAATCATCAAAAAGAAAATACTTGACTCTCGCTTGGGAATGAAGGTAGAAAATGTTGTCCTTTTCATATTCATAGACACCCTTAAATGGTAGCGAACTCACATAGCTCAAGATTCCAGAAACACTGATGGCTCTAATCAAGTACTCCCTTCACCCTTAATGGTGACATTTGATCTTCAATAGTTAAAGCACAATTCATGAAGCTAGAAGGACATTCATAATATCTTTTTGAATCAAAATTACCATCTTAGTAGAAAGGTAAATTAAAATACTATTCATTTATATAGTTTCAACCATCAAAATTTAAGAGGTAAGTACTGTTTTTTGGGAGAGTAATTCTTCGAACTTTATTAAAAGTCTCAACAAAAACACTACCTCCAACGATAAAATATAGTCTAGTTTGATTTTAATGATCAAAACTAAAAAACTTTGCTCCATTACCATCCATAATTTTGATTTGAATCAAAATGATCCTTGCTAATAAAGTACCTTAAAATACTATCTCTCCATATACATTACCATTAACATGTCATAATGTATCTAAAGAGGCTCCTGCCTAAACGGGATAGTGAGGTCAAATCTTATGTACCCTTACATCTTTGCTAATAAGGAGACTATTTCCGAATTGACATGAGAGTGAAGTGCAAACACTATCAACTACTTCACAATATATAAGAACGAGCCAAGGGTTAGGAGCTTAAGCATCGTGCATAAGTCATTCATAGCGATAGGGTGGTTTTCTTTTTCTTTCTTTTTTGAAGCGGTTTTATTTTCAAAAAAAATTGTTGAACCAAAAAAACGAGGAAAATAATGTATTTATGCTTTTAACCACCATGCCTAAAGAATTGCTTAACTAATAAGTCATTTTGATTTATTCCATTATATCCAATACTATATTCCATATATTTTTCAAAAATAGTATACCATACAGACACAAATATTCATTAAAATTCAAAACATAGACAATCTTTTTGCAATAGAGGAAGTATTAATTATGTTGAAATACCATAGAGTCCCATCTCTTTCTAGCAGCAGCCATATCTTTAACTTGTTTGATTTCATACTCTTCTTCAACTGCTTCTGCCCTTATACAAAACCTCCCCTACAACTCAACAAAACATCCTCTTAATAAAAAAAATAGATACCATCTATAGAATTATTGAAAAGGGTACAAAAAAGATTGAGTTTTTACTGCATTTTGTTGTTTGAGTCTATAAGTTGATTGCTTTGAAGAGTGGAAGCCATTTGATGAACCCAAAAGGTTGAATCTTTGGTTATTTTGGGGGGTGGCAAATGCATTTAAAGTTGAGGGATGAAGACAGAGAACCTCCATAGTTTCAAAGAAATATTGCTTATCCAAGATTTCGTATTGTTGTCTGATTTTAGATAAGGCTTAAATTCATTATTGATACATTTTATTATTTCCAAACCGATTACGAAGCTAATTACCGATTCGGTTGATTAACGAATCGATTCGATTTGCTTAACAAATCGAACCGGTTTAGTCGAAAACCGGACCGATTCAACTTGTTAACAACCCTAGTCATGGGTAACTCCGCTCACGAACATCTTTATGCCTCTCATTATACGTCTTTAATTATTATACAATATGTATTGATGGTTAGATTATAACTATCAATGATGTCCTCAATACATGATGTTCGATCAATTATAGTATATATTTTATATTCAAATTGTATGAATAATTTGTTAATCATTCAATACATGACCTAACAATCATTCAAATTGAACGAATATTCCAAAATCTGAATTATAAAAAAAATGAATAATTGATTAAGTAGACTAAATTTCTCTTAATTCAATTGAATTTGAATTTTAAATTGTTGGAGGCAGGCCGGCTCGGAGTGGTTCGCTCAAGCTGACAAGCTGGGTGACCGAGCCCACAAATATCTTCAAATGACTTAATAAAATACTCGATCGAATGTATCTACCCGCCCAACTCGAATAGGTAATGGTTCCACCCCCCCCCCGGCCCATTTTACCAAGTCCATCTAGGACTACCCACCTTGTTTACATATTCCCTAATTTCTCTCAAATTCCTCACCTCATTTCATTTCATTTCTTTCCCTCCCTTATCCTCTCACCTCTTCATTTTCTCCAATGTATTATTCATTAAAAATGGCTTCAAACTCCTTCCTCATCTCACAACCCTCCCTCTATACCCCTTCCAAAACCAACTCATTCATCAAATTCTCTCCCCCCCAAAATCCCTTAAAATTAAAAAATATTAATTCTTCTTTTTTGGGTTTGTTTAATACCAAGAAAATGACCCATTTTGACCAAAAAGTCAATGCTTTTGATGAAAAAAATAGTGCCATAGTAAAAAATATTGCTTCTTGTTATTTGGGTTTGTCTATTACAAAGAAAAGGACCCATTTTGACCAAATAGTGAATGCTTTTGATGAAGAAAGTAGCACAATAATTGTTGAAGAAGGGGTTGAAGTGGAGGAAGAAAAAGGGGGATTTAAGTTTGGTAATGAAGAGGAAGGTGTAGAAGTTGAAGCAATTGGAGATGGTGGTGAAGAGGAAGTGGGGGGAGAGTATGAACAAGTGTCTGAGGATGCTAAGTTGTTTGTTGGGAATTTGCCATTTGATGTTGATAGTGAGAAGCTGGCTCATTTGTTTGAGCAGGCTGGTATTGTTGAGATTGCTGAGGTAACAAAGATTGCATTTTTATGGTGTACCAATTCATTTTTTGTTCAATTAGGATTTCGGGTGGAGTTGAAATAAAGAAACTGGGGTAGCAAAATTGCATTCTATGGTGTTCCAATTCTTGTTTATTTAGATGGCATTTGGTGGTGGAGCCAGCCAAAGAGAGTCTTTTTGGGGGGTTAAATTCGTATTGTGCTGGCCTGCTAGGGTAGCAAATACTCCCTCCATCCCAACGAAGTGTCCAGTTTGCTTTTTCAATGGTCAAAGTTAAAAAATAATGTATTGATTGACTCACACAACTTTGATTCGGAACAAATATAATGTTACTTGTAAAGAAGGTGAAATATCAGACATATTTTCACAAAAATGTTGGAAAGATATTTGACGTCAAAATTCTAGGAAAGTAGGGGGGTATGTTCAGAAGAAATGAAATGTCTATTTTATATGGAGATAGTAGTGTTTTGTTTGAACTTTTTTTGCGTTGGGTTGCGTTTGCAGGTTATCTATAACAGGGCCACTGATCAGAGTAGAGGTTTTGGGTTTGTAACAATGAGTGCTGTGGAAGAAGCTGATAAGGCAGTCGATATGCTCAATCGTTATGTGAGTTCATCAGCAATGTTAATATGGTACTTGTCAATTTGTATATGCATTATAAAGTTGAAATTTTTGGTTTTTAAGTTAGTGCACATTTGGTTCTTATTATCTAAGAGCTGTTGTAGATATTTGTTTACAGAAGTCATAACCGTAGGAAATAGGTCATGAAAAATTTAATCACTGATATAGACTTCTTTATAGACAGATTACACTTGCTTCTGTTTAGAAACTAAAAAGCTCAAATAGGTTTATTGGTTTCTATTCTTGTTGGTATAAAATTAGAGTCATGTTATGCATTAGTATCCAGTATACTTAAATATAAACAAAACTCCGTGTTATGAAAATTATATGAAGCTGTAACAACTTTTCTAGCAACATCATTGTCTCTTCTTTGTTCCCCTTTTCAGCAGATGCATTTTATATATTCATACATGAACTATATTATTTCATTGAAGTTCATTGATGCTTTTGTTAAAAAAAGTAGTGTTTTGCCCCCACGTAGTGAGAGATATGCTCGTTGTATAAAGTACACCATGCATGCATTCTTGTTCAGTCTGACTCTCTTCATATAGTGAACTTTTTAGTACCTCCTTCCTTTTCGCACTAATATTATTAAGCAGTTATTGCTGAATGCTGACATATTAAGTCACATAACTTGCATAATCTCAGCTTGAGTCCCTATATTGCATTGTTCGTCTTGACACTATGGGTAAGGATACAAGGCGTATCAACATAAGCAGTTGGAGCTTTTTTATAGAGAATATATTCCTGATTGGTTTATACTCTGATATCACTATTTGTTCCCTTTTTCATTTAGTTATTCCTTTGCCAAAAAACTTGTTACATATGATATAGTGGAGCTGATGACCCGGTGGCATGCCTATTTCTGTCTGCATATAAGTTATTGTAGTTTTCATTATTTTTCTCTGGAGGTCCAAACCCTAGAAAGTATTGTGACATCCTGTTCTTTTTGTTCTATTGGTGCATGGTTAGCACAACTCTTTTACTTGAGCATAAGATAATATTTTCACCAGACATAACCCTCTACTACTTTGTTAGAGACTTGGAGTTATTTGATCCATTTCTGGTACAGTGCTTCATAGCTTAGGAATAATATTTTAGGTGTTCAAGTCTGTAATGTCCGTTTTTAGCATCTAATTTAATAATTATGACGTTCTTGATGTAACCTATGAATTGTTTGATTACTCTGAATGGGAGTTTTTTGGTATTGTATAGGATTTGAATGGGAGGTTGTTGACTGTTAACAAGGCTGCACCAAGAGGATCACGCCCAGAGCGCACTCCTAGAGTGTTTGAACCTTCTTACAGAATCTATGTTGGTAACCTGCCTTGGGATGTGGACGATTCTCGCCTTGAACAGATATTTAGTGAACACGGGAAAGTTGTAGATGCTAGGGTGGTTTATGACCGGGAAAGTGGGAGATCACGTGGCTTTGGCTTTGTAAGAATGTCTAGTGAATCTGACCAGAATGACGCTATTGCAAACCTGGATGGGCAGGTAATTCACTAATGGGCAATGACCTGCAACTAACGAAATTGTTAGTTTAACTTGCTATCATTAATTTACAGAAGGGAGCAATCCATATTTAATTAGTTTTTGATTTCTGTTTTAGGATTCATGTTTCGTTGAACTTATATCTGATGTTGTATTCGCAGTCTTTGGATGGAAGAACTATTCGAGTTAATGTTGCTGAAGAAAGGCCAAGGCGCTTTTAATCTGCTGAACGAGGATGGAAAAACTATTCGAGTTTGCGATTTTTTTTCTTTTTCTTTTTTGTGCTTCCATTGTCACCCTTTCTTCAGTTGGAAATGGACAACATTTTTGAATAGGAGTTGGTAGTATATTATCCCATTTGAGTTATTTTGTTGATGCTATTTTTGGAGTTGAAACGGTGGTTTATTGAATAGAATATGAAGCAGTTACATTTCAGCAAAGCTAGAGCTTTTGTCACAATGTATATCGAAGCTCAGCAATATTACTACCATTAGAAAGTAAGTAGACAAATACAGCGTTCAACTAGGCCTCGGAACTAATCGAACCTACCTTACCTGGTTTGAATTCAGTTTGGTAATTATCGAGTCGGGTTGAATCTTATTCTTCTGGTCTGATGTTGTCTAGTCGATATGAATGTAAATATGAGTTGGCATCCCGCCGTTAACCTATATAAAATGAATTACATTCTCAAAGATAAAGTTAACTTTTGAATTCATAATTATTTCGTTCCTAAATGACTTTAGCTTCAATAACGTGTTCCATTCTTATAAGTTTGTTATATTTTGATTACAAACGTTTCCTTTCACTTTATCATGAATAAATTTGCACATTAAAAATATGAAAAACATTTAATCTCCAATATAAGTGAATAAATTTGCACATTAAAAATATGAAAAATATTTAATCTCCAATATAAATAGTAGAATATCTATTGTTTGATACAATTTATGTCATTATAAAATAGTATACGTCATAATGTTTTATAATGATGAATAGTGATGTATAATGACTTATATGAAATCTTACAATATCATGAGAAAAAGTTGAAAAATTGTGAACAATATTATCAAATAACCCAAAAATAGAACAAATCTAACAAACCCATATTTTGGTTAACATAATCCTAAAATTGCTTGATTTCAAAAAATTGGAGCTAAAAATAAAGATGTTATAATCGAAATTGAAAAAAAAAATTCTTAGAGAAATTTGTTGAATTTGGCTATTACTCGTATAGAAAACATGTTTATAATTTCAATTTCAAAATATTTAAGCTAGTAATCAAGGTTGTAGAAGATTGATTTTTGTAGAGAGAAAAATGTAATAATAAGAAGAAAAGTGAAAGGAGTTTTGTATTTTTTGAAAAAATGTATGGTATTCTGCGTGAAAAAATAACAGTAAAAATTACTATCTCCATTTATAAAATATTGTCAAGACATTTGTCCTTTTACACAAAAGACAGAATTTTACACCCTTGACGACATCCAAAAACTTTTGTTCAATCAAAATTATCAACTCCTTTCGCTTTTTTTGTAGTTGTCGTTTTAGCTAAAAAAAATTATTTTTTATAGTTGTTGTTTTCGCGACAATAAATAAAGATTTTTATATTTTCAACGCATTTTTGGACTATTTTTCTCTTAAAATAAACAACTAACCAATGATATTGTTTCACCGATTGGCCATTCTACATTTTCAATGCACTTTCACTATTTTTACTTTTTCTTTTCTTAATCTATGTGCTTGTTGATAGAGGAAATTTATTCAATAAATATTCAAATCAAAATTAATTAATTAAATTCCACTTCAATAAGTTGTATTTTGGAATTTAGTTAATCGCTCATACGGCCCAAGAAGATTTATACGCGACGCTTAATACCAAATTATAAATCGTCACATAGAAAATTGATCGTCAATTACGGTCCGCTGAGAAATGGATTATATTATAATTATTTCCTCTAAGTAAACTTGTGGAATAATTAAAGAGATAGATGATTATATCTTTTAAATAAATAAAAAAGATATAATTTATCGACCAAATCATATAATTATTCTTTAATTAAGTCGGAAGAATAATAATTAAGCAGGTCCAAGCCGGCACTCAATCAAGCCCAAGTCCAGCACTAATCAGCTCCAAGTTTAAAACCCAAGCCTAACACTCAAATGCCTATAAATAGAGGCATTCTCTCAGAACGACCCGCCCTAGCTCCACGTCGTGGTGTTGTACTCTGCTAAGAGAAATGGATACCGAGTCGCCCAACGACGATATAAAATAAAAAGACTCTGATTTAAAATGTTTTGCTAGCAAAAGTGTAAATAGTTCCATACTTATCATGACATCATCGGTGGGCGAAACCTAACCCAACATCACATATTCGATACATGTGATGACATTAAAAAAAACAGATGCTCAACAATACATCAATAATATAAATCACCCACAACCGGAGTAACAACGACTCAAAACTCCCGATAAAGACAGTAAATAAACGACCGGCCGAGATCCCTACCTACCACGCCACCTAGCCGATAACAACCCAGCTCAAGTTAGCGTCAACAGCCCGCCTCTACAAAGAACTACTCAACCCGAAAGTTTCGAGGGTCACCAAGCTACGTGGGAAACTTATCGCCTCGAAATGGTGACTCCATTACACCCGAACGAAGTCAAGAAGGTAGAACCCACCCAGGAATATATATATATATATATATATATATATATATATATATATATATATATATATATAAAACTAGAGTCAGTCAATAGTAAAACAAAGAAAATGCTTTCACAATGCTACCCTACTTAGTATTTGACAATTTATATTCACAAAGAGACAATAATCCAAAGATCTAAATATAAATAATACAAGATTTGAAAGAACACGTAGTCCAAATAGTTCATCAATACGGCAAAAAGTAAACTTATATCCTTCTCATATTACACAAGCCCCACGAATTCAAGCGTCCATAAAATCAAAACAACTATTATTAATACGAAACACCGATTCAACATCCCCAACACGTGACGTAACAAAGCCCACATACAAACGCAATGGCCCGACATATGCTATAACAACCCAAAGTGTCACATACGCCACAACGCTGCTTATAACGACTCGCAGGCCACACATATAAAAGTGATCTCAATCATCCATAACATAAAAAGATTCATCGCCCGCACAAGCAGACACACTCCCAATCGTCCATAATGGATCGAATCGCCTCTACGCGAATTCGACCTCAACCCCTAACACACAATTCAAGACCCACTACATGAGACCACACATGACTCCACCAAAAGTTCAACAACACAGTTTCACATGTCACAATTAACCACAACACGTCTCAACAATAATAAATCACAGGTCATGTTTACAAATTGCCTTTTACATATTATAATCAAAACATTTCGCAGTCATCACCAAAGATATTCTCAACGCAAGATATCGCCTCCCAACATGATGTCATCTATCAACAATTTAAGAAACAATAACTACTTGAGTACGTTACACACAACAAAAACAAGAATACATATAACAAGATTCACAATCCAGGCAACATGAAAATGTAAGGAACCAACACCAAGGAGATAAATCCCCAATTGCAAGGCACTACTAGCGCAAAGCCTACCAACACAGCCTACCAAACAACCTCCTGTCCAAGCTCAACTCCTAAAATAATAATATAATAAGATTACATTTTCCATCAATACTTTGTAGTCATACCTTAATTATATTTCGCATCTATTTAATCAAACTTAGGTGTTCCTTTACTTTAAATGTATCTGGTAATTATCTTGAACTATCGCAGTTAACTATTTAGCTTTAATCAATACTTTATAAAAATCAAGTAAATATCATAATAGTCCAAAAATTCTAATATTTTTATCATAGGTCTAAAATGTACTATATAGTTTAATAAAAATCATTTTTATATTTTATGTATACAAACTGCTTATTTCAATTAACTCCCAAAACTAGCTTTCTATTTACTATCAATAATTCAAAATAAATACCAAACGAACTCCAAAAATTCTAATATTTGATTTATAGTCCAAAAATACCCCATATAAAAATATAAAAATTCAGTTTCTAAATTACAATCATAAAATTTTTACCTTTTTATTAAAATCTTCATTCTAGTTAATAAATAAATAAAAATAGTAAACATTTTTCAAAAATTCTAAGATTATTATATGTTGGTTGAAATCTAGTAATAAACACAATAAAAATATTATTTTTATTTTAAAAAGTCAAAATTATAATTTATTTCTTTATTTTCTACCAAAAAATACGAAATTATAATATAAAATTAATTAAAAATCCAGAAATAACTATTTTCTCATGAATATAGTATCGAAAAACTTCTATTATTATATCTATAATCATAAACATCTCAAATCAAAACATGTTCAACATAAAAATCAAATCTTTTAATTAATTATATAAAATTTCGAAATAAATTATTAAAATTAACAAAAATTCAATTCTTTCCATTGACAACCACCAATTTAGGAGCCAAAGATCATAATTTAATAAATTTTTAATTATTAAATTCGAAATCCTTAAATCCTAATTTTTGAAATTCTCAAAAACTTAAAAAGATGAAGACTTTCATACCTTAAAGTCTTAATTTTAAAGCACGGTATGAGTAAGATCGGGTATATTTTTCCTCGAATTTATAAAATGATGATAATCAAAGTGGGAGAAAAAGAGAAAAATTTTGAGTTCTTTTCAATAGGAAAAAAGAAAGCATTGTGTTGTGATTGCTTTTTCAAGAGAGCGTAGGATGATGAAACAAAGATCAAAAACACTATTTTAATAAAAAGGCCTCTCGTTTAGCTCGTTAACGAACATAATTCTTTTAACCCGCACGTAAAAATCGTAATCAACTTTTTTCCAATTAACTTTTTACCTTATAATTTAAGTTCGCTATTTGATAACAATTACGTTCTCGAATCACGCTTTTATTATATTACGTCGAATTACCAATTACTCGATTTTTAATTAATTAAACCGGGTCGGGTTATTTCACATTCATATTCATTTTAAGGGGGGAACTTTCATTTGCAAGAATACAAAAAGCAGAAGAAGAGAAAAAGCTCTACAAAAATCAGAGAACTCTACATCAGCTTTCAAGTCGCATCTGAAACTTCAAGCCTTTGAATCTTCGAATCTTCAAGTATTCGAATCTTCAAACATTCAAGCATCCAAGTTCAAGATCGTTTATCTGCCTCAATCAAGCGCAATATCTGCTGCCTCAAGCCATGTCATTGAATAACTGCCAGCCAGAACAATCAAGTCCAAGAACAAGTCGCTAAGTAGAACTTTAGGAATAAATGTAGAGATTGTACTCAAATCATATCAACAATATTTCTTTGCAATTGCTTATTTCCTTGTCTTTAATCATCATCTTTAGGCCTAAGGAAATTTGTCGTTACAAATTTGGCACCTTGCTGACAATCTCTACCTCTCATCTCACTTCATTCAAGCGATACCCGACCAACGAACGCTCCTTAAGATTGATACTTCCAAGCAAGCTTCCTCATTCCAACATCTCTTCAAGCTCCTCAACCGGGTGTAGTGAGTTACTACGCGCAAAGCATTTGCCCAAGCCTTTGATAAGTAAGTGGTCGCAAAATCTTCCCCGGTCGACTCCAATTATCGTCAATCCTCTCAAGGATGATTCAACGGCTGAGCCAAGAAGCATAAGGAGACACGACGTCTATTTAATTGCTAAGAAGACTCTTGTAGATCCCGTGACTTCCTACCGACTCCAACTCACGCGATCAAGCGACGATTCGCCTTCAAGCAACGGTTCAACACCAACATCTCCGGCCGAATTTGCAATCAAAGTATCTCGCGTACGTAAGACGCCATCATCCCTTTATACTCCCAGAATGATGACAACCTCTTTGAACTTTAAAGAAGTCGCATCGCTTACCAAGACTCGAGGGTTCCGCTAAGCATATCAAAGCTAAGATGCTACATATCCATAATCACGGAGTAGCGTCAGTAAACCAACAGTCAAGGGAGAAGAACTAAATGCATTGCTCAAGCGTCATTATCCGCGGTGCCCTGAAAGCTCAGGAACAAGTCGAATGAACTAAACATTCAGATCTGCATCGTACGGGCTTATCCATATGAATCAAATCCTAAGGAGTTCATCATGGGGACGATCAAGGACAAGCTAGAGGATCCCAAACCTTCATATGCTTATGTCAAACCATATACTCAACTTGATTGAGCCTAATGAAGATGCCAAATGGTTATCAGCCACCGAAACTCCAATAGTTTGATGGAAACGGAAATCCCAACAACACGCTTCGCTTCATTTCAGAGAAACTTGAAATAATGCAGAAATTGCATTTGGGTGACTATCCGTGAAACAATTTGTTTGTCTTCGGGCGGAAACGATTTGATCGTTCAATCGAATCGGGAGCTGCCTTCTATCGACAAAGGAGCAGCTTGGAAAATGAATTCCTTAATAGATTCTATAGCACTCGCCGTATCACAAGACGAGAACTCACAAATGCTAAGCAAAGAAAAGAAGAGCCTGTTACTGATTTCATTAATCGCCAGAATTTGAGTTCGAACTGAAAGCACTGCCAGGCTTCGCAATCGACATGGTCTGCATCGACCTCCAAAGACATCCTTCAAGCGGATCGTACCCAAGTCATTCGAGGAGTTGGCCACAAGAGCTCATGACATGGAGCTTAGTATCGTCAGGAACAAAACCACAACTTTGTCGCCAAGCATGTTCAAGGACCAAAGACAAATTTAAGTCAAGAAATGTGGAAAGTGGTTTAGCAAGTGGATTTACGGTGTTATGAGGCACTGATTCCTCCTGAAGCCTCTGCTAAGTCTACAAAGAAGTTGGAAGGAGAAGCGCCCGAAAGATAAATGAGGATATCGTCATGAATCAAAGAGAATACTTATCCTTTCTTGGAGCTTTGATGTCTCGAATGTTTGATTTATTAATGATCAAAGAGAAGCATTTATAGAATTTCCGGAAACGAAGCTGGCCCAAATGAGTTCCTGAAAAAGACCAAAGATCCGAATTACTGCAAATATCACCGTCTAGTTGGTCATCCTATTGAGAAGTGTTTTGTCTTCAAGGACAAGGTAATGGAATTAGCTCGACAAGGAAGGATACTCCTCGAGGAAGAGAAGGTTGCCACTAATCAAGTAACTACCTGCCTGAAGTATGGATCCGAGAATCGATAATGTTCAAGCGAGGATGTACCCATGCCTATTACCGTATCTAAAAAGGGAGAGTAAACTATGCTCATCCGCATGCCAGTGGGTCTTAGTTCTGCATTTAAGCATTTAAAAAGTCACAGGAGTGGTAGAAGCCGATGGACTCGGGTTCATATAGTTAAACGCCTCATTCCCAAGAAGTCGGCATAAACTTTACCAAAGATAAAGACAATTAAGAAGCATTTCAATAAGAGAAGATTGTCGACTTACCATCCCATCGTACTTTGCAAGAAGTTGAGCCGGCTCCATCGAAAGCACCATCCCCAATCACTTCGGTAGAGACTTCATTCCTAAGAGGTTTCTGGGGAATAAATGGGTATGAATCTTGTCACCATGTTTACGTAAGAGACGAGGAAACCTCTTCCAAATAAGAAGTCAAAGAAGAAAACACCTCGCATGCATGAAATAAAAATGTACGCTTCCCTCATATTCACTCTAACAGATTTCAGTTTCGAGATGCCGACCATAACCGACTCCTCAGACAGATTCCTGCATAAATGCCAAGAGAGTCGGGCCGAATCTTAATTGATTGAGATCTAAGTGTAAATATTTTAACATTGAAGTACCCCAAGATAATTGGTATTTTCGATCGAGGAGTCAGCAACATAGCCTTAATTTATGATTCAAGGCTTCAACCATGAGGCCAAAAGGATCATGGAAAGTTATCCTCTATCCATGTGAGATATGAGTTCAACCTCACGTTTCCCATGTCATCACGTTACCACCTACAAATACGCCGCTGATCACCAGCGATACACCTGTCAACGCGCTTGTTCCTTCCCCACTTCACCAATGCTTCAACATAGCAAAAAGATGGAGTCGAAGGACGACATGCGCATTTATAACCCATTCATGCAACTTGAATCACACTTCGAGGATGCAAATATTACATCCGAAAGACAAGGAATTTAACAGCCATCAAAAGCAAGGAGTTCTTCTAAATACCTTAAACAAAAGCGAAAGCGAGAAAGAAGCATGTTAGAGTTCCACGATTCGCTTTACATCAAAGAATAACGAAGAAATAGATCTCATGAAATCTGCTGTGTTTTAAAGGTTTAAACCTCCTCACAAGTACATCGAAGAAGATGAGCTCCACTTCTAAAGCCTTAGAAGACTACGCCCTATCACAGATGCAAACATAGAGCAATGGAGAGGTGGAAACTCTGCTCAAAATGTGGATGTTGATCAAGCCATATGACCTCGTCAAAAGCCTAGTACGATCCCAAAAGGATTTAGTCATTGGGAAGCTACCTTAATCGACTGAAAGCGTGTACTACCAATGACTCAAAAAATGCTAAGGATTAGGATATGCTATCAAAAGCCCACACGCAGGCTCGGATATACACTACCTCCTCATCCGAATTGCACAAGAAAGAGCAAACACAACTACATTTCCTCAAGAATAAGATGTTCTCCAAACAAGTTCGGTATGCTGGCTGAAATAGATCAATCGCCTCGAGACTGAGTAATAACGGATTAAAATGAAAGCAATCGTAAGCTTCCATCTTTCAAAGGCGAAGATCACACCTCAACGATTTAAAGTCTCAGATTCCAAAAGTGTCAGGACAAAGAATCCAAAAACGAAAGTCCGTATTTCCGGTGTCGGGACCAAGAAGGACTCTAGTGTTTGATAGCTCAAAAAGGAACAAAAGCGCCAAGGAGTTCGGGCGTAGGATTTAAAAGCAATGCCCGCTTTTAATATGGCCCCAGCAGTCGCGATCACCGATGTGCTCAAGCAGAGCCCCTTCTCGTTAACCTAAGTGAACCTCGAGAGAAGTTGCTGGATCCTCTACTCCATATTACCGGCCAATGACGACGGCATTCATGTATGAGACGCCGTAAGAGGCCCCATCAACATTCGGTAGCGTGTAAAGTCGCATCATTACGAGTCAAAGAAATTAATCTCAGTATTGCACGACGCAGCCACGCCCCATATATACGCCTCTCTTTAACCGCAGAGCAATACGTAACTGGAACGGTTTGAG
>JADFUC010000910.1:0-87685 GCA_019722365.1 Lithospermum erythrorhizon | reverse complement strand
GCTAATTCTTTTTAATTAACTTCGATTAATTCGGCCTTAATCAATTTAATTATTTCTTGATAAATTTTCTATGTCTACGCATTGCCTTCGAACCTCGGCACATAATGAGTGTGCTCCATTCCACCCACTATATCCAACACGTGTCGGTTTTTTATGAGTTCTTTCTTTTCAAAGACGCTACGCTTCCTTTTGCTGCGACATCCGTCTCTCGCTGATTGCTGAAAGGCTTGATATTGACCCGCTTTCCGATGTGAATTCAGTATACATCTTGGCCTCGTTAACACTTCTCCCTTCTCGGGCAGAGGTCCGTAGTCTGTGATTAACCCGCATTTCTCGTGACTTATTGCAGCCTGTATTTAGTGGCTTCAAGGGAGTCCTTAATTATCATCATCCATGTCATTTAGTGACTTCTCAAGGATTGATGACTTGCTTTTACAGGATATTCTCGTGATCAAGTGATCACTCCCCGGTCAACTCCTGGTCATTCGAGGGACTCAGATAGCCGACTTTATTTAGGATTTGTCAGTGACATGATTTGTATGTCACGATTCTTTAATTAAGTCTTCGACATGAGGATTGACTGGGTGAAGACTTAATTTATGCGAGATTTAATGCCAACACGTGTCAGATCTCACTTAATTCTCAATTGTTGTAGAATTAAATTTTTCGAGGTTTTCAGGTTAACATGAATTTAGGGGTACATGTTAAACCCATCAATTCATGATCCGTAGAGGATTTAATAGGAATCAATTTGTTTTGGGATTTGATGTTAACATGAATTTAGTATACGTTAAGATCCCGCTTTTAATTTCGATCCGTAGAGGATTTAACACAATTTATTTGGTTGATTTAATGTTAACATGAATTTAGTACATGTTAAGATCCTAATTCTCGATCCATGTGAGGACGAATTAATTTCTAGAGTTTTACTACTAACATATTACGTCATACGTTAGACACTAGATTTATTGCATTTATATTAATCCAACCCTCGTGATTTAACGGAATTAATATTTACAATTTTAACATGAATTTAAGTCATGTTAAAAGAGTTTAAAAATAAATAATTAATCTTAACCCACGCTGGCTCTCGCACTAATTATTTTAATTTTAGAGTTTAATTTAAAATTAAACTCTATTTTTCCGCCATTTTTCGGGTCGGCATCGGTTTATTTGGTTAACCGATAAATATTTGGGCACTATTGTAAAAACCCCTTATTCTTCACCGATTAACTACATGGTTTGACATTTACGGAACCCTCGCTCGCTCCTAGGTTTGGATTTGGAATTTAGGATCAATCGAGAACCCTAATCACCACGCTTGCATTCTTTAGTGTTCGAATCTTCTATTATCTTGATTAATTGCCTTAATCAATTTAATTATTTCTTGAAAAATTTCAATGTCTACAGGTTCTTTCCGAACAATCAAACAACAAATTGAGAAATGGAATAATATTTATACAAATAAATTTGTAAATTAGCTACTATAGCCACCTCCAGTGCAACACCCTCCATCGTTGCTTTTAACACTATGATCATCTTCCTTCTTTTCTTGCACCTCTTGCTTCTTTTCTTCCTTTTCTTGCTTCTCTTTTTGTTGTTTCTCTTTCTTTTTCTTCCTCCTCTCTTTGCTCTTCTCTTTGTGATAACGAGCCTTCGACTTCATCTTTTCCATGAACCCTTTCTCCTCCTCAACATGGAGGATTTCTGACATCGTTTTGAAGTTTGATGATTCAATTTGTACAATGTACTAGATGATGATCTCTTTGTATCACTATCTATTTATAGTGGAAGGCTGGAAGCGGTATACATACATGTATATATGATATATTAATGGTAATGACTTTGTCATGCATATAACTTAACATACAATTTACTAATAAAAATGGTATATCTATACTATACCAATTATTTTTAATTAATAAAACAATGACATATACTTACGTATCAAAAATTGGTACAAAAACGTGTAATCCCATGTTGTATGTGGAAAATAATTACTATGTTATTCATCAATTGAGTGATGAGAGGTCTGATTAATCACTTAAAATTCAATCACTTTTAATTAATCTGATTCAAATATGTTATTTAAATATGCAAAATTTTAATATATATAAGTATTTGATTGGTACCATTTAATGATACTCCATACAATATTTTGATCAAAAACTGAAATTATATAGATGGATTATTAGTTGATTGATTATATTTCTAACGAATATAATCTCCCGAATAAATTAAATATGAACAATTATGTTATAGATCTATGTCAAATGTAAAATGGAAATAAATATATGCAAGCAATAATAATGTAAGCACGTTACAGAGAGAATTATGCATTAGCATTCAAATAGGGAGTATTATACATCCAACATGGTGCAATTATCCAATCAAAGTGTACGATTACAGATATATATAAAAACTATAGTAGCAAGTGGCTAAGGAAACGAGGACGATGACAATCCCATGTCAACTCTTCATATTTATAGTACCTAATTAATTTCTTCCATTAGCTTATGTAACATTGTGGCAAAAATTATCTGTAAAGTGTTGGCTAATAGATTAAGGCCTATAAGTGCGTTCTGTCGGGTTTAATTATTTCTGATAATATTCTTATAACTAAAGGCAAAAAATTCAAGCAAAAAGGAACAAATGGAGAGTTGGAACGGTCGGAGTATTTGACATAAGCGACCTATGTGCCTGCATTTAACCGATTGGATATATGGAGGGGATGGCTCCGAGTATTAATATTCTCAGCCATGATCATTCGAATTGTTAAGCGCATTTATTCGACTGGCTGATCAATTTAATATTAAAATAATATTAAAAAACCAAATGTTTGTGCGGCCAACTTTATTTCAAGCGGTGTTTTATCTATTTTATCTAGCCACCATTTCGTACCATTTGTCAAGAAAAATACTATTTTTATTTCATTTTTCTCATTCAATTTATTATTTTAATCAATGCAAATTAAGTGAAACCTCCTATTTTAGTGCCACATCATCATTATTTAGGTATAAAAATTAGGCTTAATTTAATAATAAACCCTAATTTTATCCTAGTAATTAATTATAGGTGGCTGTAATGTCGGAACCTTTAATTTACAAAGTGTCCAGCCTCGACGTGAGGCTCACTGAACTTAATCAACACACGTAATTGCGCGATTGGTCGAGAATTAATTAAATTAATAAATTCATATAAAATAAATTTTATTAATTAATTTTCACCGGCTCACAAGCACCATACTGTAAAACACTCAGATCACCCTCTTTTACTAATTCCGCAATAACGCAACTATCCCAGACCAACGCAACTTCTCGCCCCATTATCTCACCAACGCAACTTCTCGTCCCATTATCCTTAATCAAATTAAAGAATTAACTCTAATCTTTACGACAAAGTTCCCGAGTTCGAGCAATTATAATGGAAGTCATGATTCCGCCATTATTTAGAGTATAATTTTCTGTAAATATTTTTTCATCATTCTTATATAAAAGTCCTCATTCCATAATTATTTAGAATACTTTCATATTAAATAAATTGAAAACCCTGTTCTAACCTATTGGAGAAACAAGCTAAGGAAAAGTAAAAGAAAAACAATTGTAGCCGATTCTTTTCTCCTAACAAAAGAAGATGGAGAATTGGAGATGAACAAACATCAAGATTCAAGCTTAAAGCAAATTTTAAGATTTTGCCTAAATTCATGTGTTACTATAGTACCACATACATAGTCTATTAGTCTTTCAAACATCCGTCTATGCAACCTGATAATAATAATATGAGTTCGAATCTTCTATTATATTTTGTGTGATATATATTTTATGTTACACTTCATTAAGATTATGTTACATATATTTTTTTTATTGATTTAAATAAAATTTTAAATACAAACAAGACACATCATCTTATACATTAGAAATCAAAGAGTCGGTCCAAACTTAGATGACTTAACCATCCACCTTCGTCGCCTTCACCACCACTACTATGCCTTCCGTCGTCACTGCTGTTGCCATCACCATTATCTTGCTCTTCTTCACCATTACCTTGCTCCTCTTCTTGGTTCTCTTCTTGCTTCTTTTCTTGCTTATCTTTCTGATGTTTCTCTTTCTTCTCTTTCCTTTTCTTCTTCCTCTCTTTGCTCCTCTCCTGGTGATCATGGATCTTCTCACTCATTTTTTTCATGAACCCTTTCTCCTCATCAACATGGCCCCCCTCCGCCGGAGTTGAATTTTGGCACGGTGGAGGAGTTTCATTTTTATGACCAATCTTGTGGATTTTCTCTTCTATCATATGAATAATTCCTGACATTTTTGGCGTTTGATGATTTAATTTGTTCAACTTGACAATGTACTTAGATGATTATATCATACTACCGTTTTTTATTTATAGTGGAGTATGCTCCTACATGTTGCTAGGTCAATGACTAATAGAAATGTAAACAAATGTGCAAACAACAATAATATAATGAAAGCACATTATGGGGAAGTATACGGAGGTTTCGAATTTGGATTGTTTATTTGTAACTTAATATGGAGAAAATTGTAGAAATGGTGGCGATAATATATGGTATTAAGTTGCATTTTGGTTTTTAATAGTGTCATCAGAAGATGGGCTTCAGAATGACACAAAGCTTGTACTTTGATCCTCGAACCAATGTTTCCGCTAAATCTTAACTCAATGAAATTAAACGAGACATTAGTTTTGGGATCAAAGAACTTTCGCGCCACCTACCTTTAATTAAATCAAGAACTTTAAGTTTCTTTTATTTAACTGGCATCGCTAATGTGATCAAATCAACTTTATACCACTTCACAGTGGAGTAAACCGCTACTTGTTCCTACTATTCTAATTTCAAAGACAACTCACGTCACTCTACATCATTTCGCAAATTATAAATCTCAATTTAATACGTATATCGAGATGAATTTACACTATTTAAAATTATAGTTATGTGCATCATTGTTATCTTTATAAATTAACTTATAAGTTATTTATTATTTATCTTTTTAGTTTATTTAGTGCAACAATAAGTCAACCTATAAATTATGTCTAATGTCGCTTGCCTCCCCGAATTATACGCTTAATTTCCACTCTCGAGATAAGTATTCACTAAGTTTCAAGTAGCCTTTACACCCTATTCACTATAAAGCGCATTTTATTTGTGCCAAAGCCGATGCGTGGGCGATCGTCATTTCATTCGCCTCGTATGATCGGATTGAACAAGAAAGCATAAAATAGATCCTCACAAATGGGCGAGCTGTTTTTGCTGTAGTTTTGATGTCTATATCAGGCCATTTCTTGGGATGTCGATTGTATATTTACATTTTGTACTTTGGCTTCATCAGTTGTCAAGCTGTTTTGTGTGGTTAGCAAATACCACGATGGATCGCTTTCTTCTTTAAACTGCTCTTTTCGTGAGGTATCTTTGTTTTATTGGTTTATTTTAAGAACAAAGTGGTTCTTGTAAACTCGAGTCATCCATCGACAAAGGACTGTGTCCGTGGATTGACGATTCTAACCTCGTATGCCGACTATGGATCGTTACACTTATAGATATTATGGGCATTATGTTGAAAAGTCGAGACTCGAGGTACGTTAATACTGATAATGAAAGCAAACAATGCCCACAATTTCAAAATAGTTGACGTCAAGTAGTTTTAAAACCAACATTCACTTATTTCAATACTAACTTCACATATAGTGTATCTCTATACAATTCCAACATTATATTATTCATATGAAAATTAATGCAGGATGAAGGCAATACAATTAACTCTATGGGGCGAACTAACATCATCCGTAGCCCCATCTCTCTTCCGCAGCCTTCAAAAACCATAACGCTGTCAGAGTCAAAGGTTTAAAATCACAAAAGCAAAGATATGGAGGTTACTTTAATAGCATATATATTTTAAAGTTCAATTTAAATTTTCTGTAATAAATAACACTTATTTGCTATCTTCTTGGGACAATGATTTCCATGCGAGCAAAATAGTTCATCATTCACAGACCTCCGGTCAAGGCGCAATGCATTTAAAATCATGGTAACGTTTCTTCATTGATCATTTTAATTAATAAAATATAACAAGTCTAATAAATACTTTATAACCTTCCAAACTAAAACGCTTTTAGGTTCGGAGCACAGTATGATGCGCACTGCTACACCGCTGAGGACGAATCAATACCTATGTGGTATATGGTTCGTGGCCGGATCTAATGTAACATACAGTTGTAGCCGAAATTCAAAATCAATGTGAGTAACAAATACGTGTACAATATGCATTCTTAATTCAACTTATTAAACTCATTTTAGCTAATTGTATATATATACAACATATCATATAGTGTCGCGACTACTGGATTAGTGGTTTCCTCCAACTACATGAAGAAGATCAAAAATTGTTCTATGTCGGCTGTAGCAACTGCTTTTTAAAAATAAACATTTCTGATGGCATTCAATACACCTGCCTGCTATGTAAAAAAGAAGTAGTTTCCCGCCTAAGGTAATCATGAATAACCTGATTTTAACAAAACATGTATACTTATAAATATTGTAATATAATGAATCAAAACTTTATGTATAGGCCGATAGTCATAATGTCAATAGAGAACTTGTAACGACCCGCCCCAGGTCGGCCGCCCTTGAGCTTTAGCACTTGCATTGTTTCCCATGAGAATCTCTTCATCATCACTTACATCATTGTAAGTCTTGAACAAACTTTTGTTGTTGCACACATGAATGGTTGCTCCAGAATCCAACCACCAATCCTTAGTCACTTCAATGGTTGTCATGTTGACTTCAGTGACCATTGCAATAATAGAATCCTCAGCCTCAACCATATTCACATCACGTGATTGATTGTTGCTTGCATTGTTTGGATTCTTCGCCATATTCTTGCCCTTGTTCATGTATCTACACTCATGAATGTAGTGTCCTTTCTTTCCACAATGAAAATAGGGGTGATCCTTCTTTAGACTAGAGGATCTTTTAAACTCTTTCTTCTCTCCTTTGAAGTGATTGGATTTTTCACCAAACAAAGTTGTCTTTTTGACATCCAAGCTTCACTTCCCTGGAACGATTCTCAATCTCAACTTGCCTATTAGTAGTCAATTGTTCCACCATAAAAGTTTCATTAGAACAACAAATCTTTTTACGATAAGAATTCCAAGATGGTGGTAACTTTGAAAGAATTGCACCAACTAGTATTACATCAGGAACTACAATATTCAACTCTGCAAGTTTTGCAATATAAACGTCAAGTGCACCAAATTTATTAGGATCAAATTTATGATCAAAATAATTTACACCAATGAAGCGATCGTTACCTTTTTTGAGATTAAAGTACTATTTAGTGGATCCAAAATCTCTCTTGCCATTTTCATTGGCCTATATCTGTTGTTGAGCGTCTTTGAGAGTGAATTCAGAATGTATCATCTACACATCACTTCATCATTTTCCCTTTTTTGCAATAGTAACCAGGCAGCCTTCTTTTGATGTTCATCCATCTCTAGAGTGATCTCGGGACTTGGCTCCAAATTGTTACTGAGAATATAGAAACATCCAATGGATGTACCAACCCATTTGAATCGATCTTGCCAACGATCAAAGTCATTCCCATCAAATCGCGCCAATTAATCAGCGTCAAAGATGTTTAGTTTTGTCACAAGACTTGAATGAATTGTTGAACTTCCACCAATATCGATTGTAGATTGGACAAATTTCTATTTGTATATGTTGAACAATAATAACAATAGCAAGAATACAATGTATCTTTCTTTCAATCTTCACAATACAACACTTGATTACAAACTTGAAGTACAACCAACAAGAACACTAAAATACAACAATGATAAAATAACTAACTTCCTTAAATCATTCCCCCAGGAATTATCCTGAAGAACTATTTCCAGTATAGGAATGGTCTCAGTAGATAAGACAAGAATTTGAAAGGTTGATACTACTTGTATGAGTTGCAGAAAATTCGTGGCTATTTTTGAGAGTAGAAGAAGAGCAACTTTTCAGAAAAGTTGTTTCTTTATTTTTTCTTCCTTGCTTTCTACATAAGATCACTTCACAAATTGATTCCCAAAGTCCTTTTGATCTTAGGTGTACAAGTGTCACACTTAGAATGTCTTAAAACCATAAAAATATGCATTAAGGCACTTGTTTAAACACCAAATATCATCAACCAACGGATACCTTTTGAAATGAAATGCTTGAAAACTTCAATCTGTAGAAACTGCCACTTCGGGACTTGGGTCGCGACACGTACACCTCCCGAACAAGTCCCTAACTTTCTCTAGACTAATATTTCCCCGATGTCGTTACTTAGGTCGGGACGTAATAACTCCCGACCTAGTCCCGATCTCACTTTCTACCAAACAAGTTTCGGAATACGAGACAGTGGCTGATAATCTCATAATTAAATGGGCTGATCCAGAGACTGGCCAAACAAGATTGGGTCCTTCGAAGATGGATTAGGGACAAGAACCGAATAAATGGATCTGAATTCCATGGGTGGGCCAAGGTGCGAAGGCCCAAAATAAACGGGTCAAGCCACCCAGCTCGGTAAAGAAGAAGAGAGGACCGTTAGAGGATTAACGGCTTGATTCGGCTACATTAAAGAGGTAAATAAGTCCCTAATTACTTAGTCAATAATGAGCCGCTAATCATTAATCGATAATGAAAGAGCCATCAAGGCTCGACCAAAGTAACTATCCGAGTCAACTATAAAAGATAACCTTGAGGCCAAATCAAGTAAATTCACTTTGATACCCAAATACTCTATTTTCAGAAACTAAACTCTTTCGATCCTTTACTGACTTGATCGTCGGAGTATTTCCGGCCGGGCAACCGGTCCTTATTTTGTAGGAACTCTCATTTGGATCCAGGCATATCAAAGCTCGACTTGGAGGATTTGTGATCCGGCCCAACACCGAAACCGGACCAGATCATCATTGGCGACCATAGTAGGAGACTTGCATTAAGAAAGTCATCACCCACACATTTTCAACTATTATCATGGAAACAAATGGGAGTAACGGCAACAACCTTCAGGGAAACGACGGCCTCAACCGGGATGATCCCCATGATCAGCCGTAGAATGATGCCTCACCCTATATCCCCGAACCAGTCAACCTACGGACTGGGGGAACCGTGCTTGAGGTGGGAAATCAACACCTACCGGAGATATCTGGGATAATCCATGAGATGACGGGGACCATCATTTCTAGCGTGATGTAGTAGCTCCGGGAGCAACTCCCCCAACAGAGGATGGAGAGGAGACCTACACCCACACTTCCCTAGTATGGAGAGGGAATGAGCTGGCAACGGGGCAGCAAAGTCGCCATGAGGCCACAACACACGAAGCAGCGGGCCCCGCTTCTCCTACAGATGTAGTGGCAGCCTTACAGTAGGAGGTGGAAGCTCTCTCTGTGAGAGTTTCCGGACAGACGAGGCGGGGACTAACACAGAACTAGCACTGGTAACTCCCGTCTCGCCCGATATAAGGGGCACCACATGACAGAAATGTTGATAGTCCATGCGTTTACCAAGTTCACGGGGAAGACGGATCTGGAGGAGCACATTGCGGAGTTCCAGTCCCAGATGTCTTTTCACCAGCCGGACATCAGGGTTTACTGCAGGGCCTTCCCGGCCAGCCTAGCCGGACCAGCACTAAAGTGGTTCAACCGGTTGCCAGAGGGGTGCATTACATCCTTCGAGGAGCTTAAAAACTGGTTCACCAGGACCTATGTGGGGAGGGTCCGGCAGGATAAGGATGAGCACTCCCTAATGACCATCAGATAGAGGGAGACCGAGTCAATCGCTTCCTTCCAGGAGCGATTTCAAACGGAGTTCAACCTGATACCCGGGGCCAATCAAAAGATTGATGTGATTGCCTTTGTGGAGGGCTTGCGGCTGAGCAAGTTCAAGGAGTCACTCCTCAAGAGGCAGCCCCAGGATTTGGAGGAGGTCAATGAACGGGCCTACAAATACATTCAGATCGAGGAGGCAGAGAAGAGGGCTGAGAAGGGCAGAGGAAAGCGTCCGGTAGACGATCACCGGCGACGGAGCCCCGAGCCCAGAAGGCAAAGCGCCTTGGACAGGATCCGGGCACCTAATAAAGCCTACTCCCGGACTGATCTGCCGAGGGGGAGTGCCTTCTCTCGCCTCCAGGGCGATCCGAGGAAAAGGAAGGGGGTAAAGGAGGGAAAAATCGAGTATCTGACCCCCTTGAAGACCTCAGCCGGGAATGTGTTCCTAGAAATTGAAGACAGGCGGCTGTTACCACGGCCACCTCGGTAGAAGACCTCCCAGACCAAGAGGGATATGAGCAAGTTCTTCCAGTACCACAAAGATCACGGGCATGATACCGATGACTGCCGGCACCTGAAGATCGAGATAGAGAAGCTCATTCAGTGGGGGCAGTTGAAGGATTATATCCACAAGGAGACCTAGAGTGTGAATCGGCGCTTCGACAGGGACAGGTCAGGATCCCCGGATGGACCTCCCAACATTACCGGAAGAGTAAATGTCATCTCTGGGGGCAGAAGCGGAGGGGGAGATTCTGGGAGCGCTAGACGGGCATATGCCAAGCGGGACATATATGTCGTAACCGTAGGGGCACGCCCTGAGTTCCTAGATTTGTCCTTTTCCCGGAAGGATTTTGAGGGGATAGAGTGCCCACACGAGGATCCTCTGGTCATCACTCCGGTGATAGCCAACTTCGAGGTGGGACGGATGTTGGTAGCTCGGTGGTCATCCTCTTCCTAGATGTGTATCTTAAGTTGGGGATGAGTCAGGCGTAGATCAGACCAGTGGCCACTCCGGTTGTGGGGTTTACTGGGAATACAGTAAGCTCGTTCAGAGTTTCAAACCTCATGGTTACAATAGGAAAGCACACATAGCAGGCCACAAGGGTGATGGAGTTCACCATTTTGGACATGACAGATGGGGCCTCATTCACCTCAAGTTGAAGTTTCCCACATGGTATGGGACCGGAGAGATACAGGGGAGCCAAAAGAAGGCACACGGTTCTTATCTAGCCCCAACAAAGTAGATAAAGGCCTAGGTGGAGGTGGGAACCACATCCGAGGAGCCGATGGGCCCAGAAACCGGAATGTTTGTACCCTAGAAGTACCGGAGGAGAGCCCTAAGAAGGGGCGGCCGCACGAGGAGATTCGGAGTATCCCGTTCGATGAGAGGGATCCGAAGAAGGTTTTCAAGATAGACACAACACTGGGGGCAGAGCATGAGGCCATGCTTATCCGAGTCCTCAGGAGTACCGGGATATCTTCGCTTGTGAGCTAAAGATATGACGAGGGGTGGATCCGGCCGTGTCGGTCCACCGGCTGTATGTTGACCCGCACTACAAGCCAGTCAAGCAAAAGGAGGAAGCCATCCGTGAGGAGGTAGGCAAGCTGCTAAGGGCAAATGCAATCCGGGATCTCTTGTTTCCTACTTGGCTGGCCAACGTGGTGTTGGTCCCAAAACCCAATGGGACCTGGCGGATGTGTACGGACTTCACCAACATCAACAAGGCCTGCCCGAAGGATTGCTATCCTTTGCCCAACATTGATAGACTGGTTGATTCAAGCGCAGGGTACAAAGTGGTGGATTTCCTGGATGCTTTCCGAGGGTACCACTAAATATTCATGGCTGAGGAGGATGTAGAGAAAACCGCATTTGTAACGGAGTATGGCATCTATTGTTGGAAGGTCATGGCCTTCGGCTTGAAGAATGCTGGAGCCACGTACCAGAGGATGGTCAATAAGGTGTTCTCCACCCAGATTGGTCGGAACATGGAAATTTACGTGGATGACATGCTTATCAAAAGTCGGGAGGCAGCAGACCACGAGGCTAACCTCCGGGAGAGCTTTGAAAATTTGCGGAAGTACAACCTGCGGCTCAACCCGGACAAGTGTGTCTTCGGAGTGACCTCCGGCAAATTCCTTGGTTATATGATCAGCCAAAGGGGAATTGAGCCCAATCCCGACAAGATAGCAGCCGTGCAGGCCATGCAGAGCCCACAAACATAGAAGGAGGTGCAGAGATTGATGGGGAGGATTGCTACCTTGACCAGGTTCATATCTCGCACAGGCGACCGGAGCTTGCCCTCCTTCAAGGCCATAAAAATGGGAGAGATTTTGAATAGACTCCGGAATGTAAGGAGTCCTTTTAGGAATTGAAGGCGTACCTACAGTCTCCACACATTGAAGAGTAAGCGGCTGAGGTCTTCCCCTGACCCAAGGGTCCGAAGGTGAGCCCCTGCGAACATGGAGGAGTAAGTACCAAACAGACATAAAATAGAACTAAAAAGCTCAAACGCTACAGGCAAGAGATGAGCATAGTACAAAAGGAAAAAAAGTGGAAATATTCAAAAACACTATTATTTGTTTGTATGGGGCAGCTGAATCACAAGTCAAGGGGATCGGGAGAGGAGACATCATCTCTTAGCGAGTCACAGAGTGCCCGAATGGTCCTATCCAAGGCATGGGAGAAGTGCTAAAAGAGTAGGTCGCCACCCACGTCAGAGGTCCGCACCAGTTCACCCAGCCCCTCAGTGGTCCGGGCACCTTCCAAGGTGGCTTCCATGATCTGGGCCTGGCGTTGGCTTTCTGTTAGCTGGTCCAATAGGTGATCATGGGTCTGTAGCATCTCATCCCGGCCAACGCGAAGGATATCTCTCTCCTTCAGCGCAAAGTCCCTCTTGGCCCTCATGCCCTCTAGCTCGGCTTTCATGGCCACAATGTGGAGGGAACCGGCAACATTCTTCTCTTGAAGGGTGGTGTGCTCACCCGTCAGGTTTCTGAGGAGACGTTGCAAGACACCTTCCTCACGAGCCTTCTCCTGCTTTAGGGCCTTCAGTTCCCTTTCCAGCTGACCAGCCTGTCAGGAGGACCTACTAGCCTCCTCATAGGAGGACAAAAATTCCTTGTAAGACTAAATTTCCACTCCTTGAAGACTGAAAGAACTACAAAGGAGCAAGGGGGTCAAGGGAGAAACAAAATAGACAAAACAGGAGGCGGAAAGCGCCATACCTTATCTCCCAAGATGGAGAGGGAAGAAATCAGCTCTGCATTATTAGAAACAGCAGAAGACGAAGGAGGGGACTGTGACGACCGAGAACTAGCAAGAGGAGACCCCATCCATTTCCGGGGAGGAAGAGAAGTCCCAGACAGAGGCATAGCTTGACTCATAGGCTCACAGACTTTGGAGCTTGGAGGGGGACCGAGGAAGGAGTTTGAGGAGTTGCCAAGCCAACACCACAATGATCCTTCAGTTCCAGAACAACGGTGGCAGAATGTTGCCCGCCGGCACCCACAAGAACAACACTTGGAATCTGGTTGGCCGAGGGCAGAGGACCTTGGCCTTGACCCAATAGGGGCGAGAAGGATGAGAGGTGTCCCTCTAGGCTCGGAGGTGTATTAGTCCCAAGTCTGGGGACCTCGGGGTAGCATTCTGGAGGCTCGGCGCAGACACTTCTCCAAGAGGAGGGTTTCTTCGCAATTGATTTGGGGGAAAGTAGAGAGAAGGAAGTTGGGGGACTGATACGTCTTTGATAGTGGAAGGCGAATAGGTAGAAAAATGATAATTCATTGTTTGGTACACAGAATTGAAGAGACCCACTCATATTTAAGATCCGACCCATAGAAAATGTGCAGGTCTGGGGGCAAATGATAATCCCAAAATTAAATGGGCTAATCCAGAGACTAGCCCAACAAGATTGGATCCTTCAAAGATGGATCAGGGACAAGAACCGAATAAGTGGACCTGGGTGGCCCAGGTTGCAAGGCCCAAAATAAATGGGTCAAGCCACCTAGCTCGGTAAAGAAGAAAGGAGGACCGTTAGAGGATTAATGGTGTGATTCGGCTGCATTAAAGAGGTAATTAAGTCCCTAATTACTTAGTCCATAATGAGTCGATAATCATTAATCGATAATGAAATCCGAGTAAACTATAAAAGGTAAACCTTGAGGCCAAATCAAGTAAGTTCTCTTTGATACCCAAATACTCTCTTTTTCATATACTAAACTCTTTCGATCATTTAATGACTTGATCGTTGTATTTTTTCCGACCGGGCAACCGGTCCTTGTTTTGTAGGAACTCTCATTTGGATCCAGGCTTATCAAAGCTCGACTTGGAGGATTTGTGATCAAGCCCAGTACCAAAACCGGACCAGATCATCACTGGCTCTCGCTTTGAACCTTCAATTAGTCCAAACAACTCAAAGCCCAGCCAATTGGAAAGTATCTCGAAGATTGAACTTATAACCCATAGTTGCTAGAACATGAATCATCGCACACCCAAACACTTTTTCATACAACAACCTTTCTTCAACTCCTCACACTATTATATACTGCCATATGTTGATCCATAGTAAATAGAGAACATTAAAAGAAAACCATAATTTTCTCATCGAAGCGGCACAAGTTATCCCAGTCTTAAGATAGGTCATGGTCACCACTCTATTTCCGATCACTTCCCTAACATAAGCATGTCTCATGCTTATATGTCTAGACTTTCCCTAGTTCATAAGGTCAAACCTTGATCTTATTCGAGGGGATCTATTGTATACATGACAAGCTGTTAACAAACCTTCTCCCCATAGATTATTTGGTAAATTGCAACTCAAAAGCATTGCATTCACCATCTCAACTAAGGATCGGTTTATCCTTTCGGCTAAACCATGGTTGTGGAGCATATGCAGTTTTTTGTTAGTGTATGACGCCTTCATTTGCACAAAAGTCATTGAACTTCTTAGGTGAAATACTTGTCCAATATATGAAATACTTGAGCTAGTAATTAAATCTATATACTTTATAAAAGCGTGAATAGCCTAGAGCAAAGTAAATTATCCTATTAATTATGGCCAATATAATGAGAAAATTAATACCAAGGTGCGTTTTGAGTGCATGCAATGGTTAAGAACCAAAATAAATTTTGTTATTAATGAGAGCAATGATATTTGTGTCAATGCAGTTTTCAATTTCAAGAGAGAAAATACATCATGCAATGAATGAGAGCGATGTAATACTATAATGGTGTAAAAACTAATTAATAATATGATGAAAATAATTAATTTTAAGGAGAAGGGGTAATATGGCATTAAAAAAATGGAAGAAATACTAATACATTCACACTATTATAAGGTACTAATAAAGGAGACTTCTGATGCACAATGCAATCGATTTATCAAATATTTGATATACTTTTTATGTTTAATTCAAAATCATTCTAAAACTGTGTACAAACTTACACTCCTTCAAAAAAATTTGCTAATTAATATTTTTATTTTTTGAAGGGATATTTTCATCACGAATATCTCTTAAAATATAATATAAAGAAGTAGAATTAAAATTTGATGTTCATAGAGAATCTGATACCAACTACAAGATGTCCATAGAGATACAAATATTATTTTGCAATTTTATTTCATATGACTAAATATATTGGCCAATTGATCATCGATATAGTATATTGAATTTTTGTTCATGTGATTAAGCCAGTATGATTTAAAAAGTATAATTTAGAATTTTTGAGGATCGATATATAAAATTTATATTTGTAGGGATAAATAACAATAATAATAATAATAATAATAATAATAAATATTATTATTAATTATAATTATAATTAGAGCTTACAAAGGATGATTATTTACAAATATCTATTATAATAATAATAACAATAGTTCTGCAATAATAATAATAATAATAATAATAATAATAATAATATATATATGTAATAATAATAATAATAATAAAGGAAAATGATTGAAATAAAATTAATATGGAGAAACCTATCTAAAAGCAAGTTGATGCTTGGACGAATTCTTCATGGATTAGGTTCATATTATAGAATCACAGGTACTACGTATAATATAGTCACAGTTTATAGATAGTCAAGTATAAAGTATGATGAATACTTAATAGTAGTTGAATCCTATTAGATGTGGAATTATTAATTATACAGAGATAATATTTTTGCCTAACTTTTTTATTTTTAGATAGAATGGTAATTTAGTAATTAATAATGTAAAAATGAAAGAAACTCAACCGTTATTCGGACATTTATATATGTTAGTGCTATAGAATTTAGCTTTTAACACAAATTGCACATTTGTCATCAATCGAGCCTTGACATCTTATATAATTATTCATAGACATAAAATTCAAACAACCATAGTTAATATGACTTAATCTAGCATGCCACAAAGATAAAGTCACAGCCGAATAGACAATATTAACTTCATTAACACAAATGGAAAACATGAACATGCCTTCAATGGATTATCCATTTCCAATGAATACTCCACTCTTTGTCACTACAACCTTATCAGATTTAAGTACAACCTTAAAACCATTCTTACAAAGTAAATTTACTAAAATTAAATTTTTCCTGTGAAAAGGTACATAAAATAGAATAAGTAGTGACAACTTCTTTTCAAAAATAAACTGTAAGTCCACTACTCCTTCTTAGCAATTCCGAAAGATTTGATTTGTTGTTTACTTTGAACATCTTTCTCTTCTTGGCCTCAGAGTCATTTTCTGAATTTCCTCCTGAATTTGATTCTCCAGGAGAAACATGATGGACTTTATTAAACAAGTCATCAGTCTCTACATCTCTTGAGCGATTTTCATACTCAGTTATGAGCTACTAGTGAAATCATCATAGAGAAGACTTCCTTAAAGATAAGCATCTTCTTTTTCTATATCACTTCCAAGGGTTGGGTATTTGTAAGAGTTTCTCCAATGCATTATAGCTTGAGAATCGCTACGATTACTCTTAAGCGGGAGGAAAGGATTTTCAAGTCTCTGGCAGTCCGACAATCAAGCTTTTCATCAAACTTGTTAGCGACCACTCAAATTAAATGCAGCCCTCGAGGTTAGTCGTTCTCGGCACATGTATCCCAGTTCACCATCACGATGGTTGTTGCCAAAAATAATAACTTTGTTGTAGCCAAATAAAACTGTTAATTTGATAGCAGTAAAATAGTTCGCTCAAAACGTTTCCATCTGAGTTTAACGTCGTGGCATCATCTAAACAATCCCAATGCAACCTCATAGTAATTCCAAAACCAGATACTTCATAATATAGTTAATACATTTTCAACGCCAAAACAAAATCACAGTCGAGTACATAAGAAAATGAGTAAGAATAAAAGATGACTACCGAGGATCCACAGCTACTGGGTAAACAAACTAAGTAAAATCACCCGGATACTCATGACTTCGGCCGCTTCACAAGAGGCGCTTTAATGCGGAGGTTGGAAGGGTAAGCTTCGGCGGCTTAGTGAAGCGTATCACCGGGTGGTAACACCCACGTCCGAGATAGAAATACGGCAAAGAGATAAAGAGACACGGCGATAGAGTATACGTATAAGGTACAAAAATAAACAAAGTATTCATAGCATCATAATAGTAGTAACCATCATCAGCATTTACATATTTTAAAGGACTCAACACATTTATTCGCAGTATACGAAGATAGCATATCATATAATTAAAGAGCAAAACATAAGTTCCTCATTACTTGATTTATAACACGTAACCGTACTAGCAGAACATAAAACAAGACCATGACATTATCGACATTTCGAGGCGGAGTGATATCCACCCAATGTAACCTGATAAAGGCAATCCACACACAATAATAAATTGCAGACATTTTATATAATGTAGATTTGCCCTTCGGCCGGGTTCACCCACGTAACATACCTAATATCATATCCTTTTCTGGCGAGTACCACTTTTCTTAACCATAGAATATCATATCCTTTTCCTATGAGGCTACTTGCCGATCACCCACATACAATATCCTGGCACCCCGTACGGCCTGAATAGCCTCTACGTAAACTCCAGCACATCCTAACATGGTGTGACCACTCTCTATATGAAACCAACCACGACCAACAAACAACATCACACCAACATACCAACCACGACAAAACACAACATAAAGCGACTCAACCCGCATTCACAGCAACTATAACAACGAGATAAAACAACAAAGCAACAATCACCATGACATTCTCGATGTAGCATTATAATATACTCAAGTCAACAATTCCATATAGAACCTACTGCCATAAGCATTATCTAACATGACTATCATACCTTCGATATTTCCACAATTTTACAACCACGCTGCTGGATAAGTTCATAACACAAATACATAGTCACAAATCAATTTACCGTATACTTCCTTTCAGCGTAAATAATGTTATCAAAAGAGTGATAAATCGCCAGCTTCTAGTACCACTTTAGCGGCTTGATCAATCGATCCATGAGCTTTTCCTTTCGAGTCTAAACAAAACTTACCCGAAATTACTATTACTACTAATTTTGTTATAAATTATCTTTTAGCAACTTTAGTACCATTAGTCACTTTAGATTGAAATATTACTAGTTAAACTTCAACAATAAGTAGCGACAAAATTTCAAGCAACTTTAAACTCCTAAACTTTTCGGCCCTCCACCTTAAATACTAACTTGTAAACAATTCTAATCAATCGATTATTAATTTTCAACTAATTAAACCATTTCTAGCAAGCCTCTAATCTAAAAGGCAACTACTACCCCAGAAACTAAATAAAAACTAAATTTCCAACATAAAAGATTCCATAGAAAGCAGCCTTTAAACAACAATGAATTTCACCTCTAAACAACTATAATAAGGATCAAAGAACATACCTATATCATTTGCTGCGTTTTGGACCAGTCGAATCCGGAAGTCAGCAAAAGTCATTAACTTTCCCGGCAGCTTTTTCTACTAAATCCAATTGTATAATCCTCATATACTATAATTTCGGCCTAGATAATAATTATATACGATATTAACCCCAAAAATCCGAAGTCAAACTAAATTCCCAAAAAGTCAACGTCCCTAAAACGTCACAAATTTCTCATCCAAACGCGTAATTTCAACTCAAGAACAACTAATTCAAAGCCCAAGAATCAATTTAAGCAATAAAAGTCGAAAACCCAAAAGTCAACAAAAAGTCAACCTAGTGAAACTTCGAGAAATACGAGGAAAAGTTTGACATTTTTACTTGAATCGAAGAGGATGATGAGGAAGCTATAAAGGAAATTTGGGGTAAAAGCTTGCGAAATGGAGGAGAAATCGGAGAAAGAGAATCGAGGAGAGGGAGGGTTAAATTTGGTGGGGAAGAGTGGTTTTCCTTTTTTTTTGTTTTATTTTTCCACTCTTAAGGCTTGTTTGGTGTGCGGAAAGAATAAGGGGAAAACGAGCTTATTCGGATGCGAATTCGACCGTTTTAGTTCAAGTACCTACCGATTCAGCTTACATCGTCCCATAAATACCCAAACTTAACATTTATCGTACATAAAATATAAATTGGTTTCAAATTTTACGTTAATCAATTTAATAATCCCGCATTTAATTTATTAATTCACAGTCGTTACGGTTTTACACTTATCTCCAAAATATGACCAGAATCTATCAATTTAACATGCTTGTACTTTTCATTTTTAAAGCGGCTTACATTACCTTTTTGTAGTATCGAAGCGAAAAGATGTCGTAGAGTTTCCGTGCGAGGTGTGATCGGTTGCTAGTTCCATAATCCGAAGAGTTGTCATGGAATGAAAGTATGTACCCTAAAGTCTCATACACTTCCTTTTTTCCTTGCTAGTCTTAGCGCCTCAACTGCTTCTTTGCACTTTCGCGCGGAGTATCAATGGTGGAATTGGTGGTAGATCATCATAGAGAATGTAAAACACATTCAATGATGTCAAAAACCACTTCATCCTATCTTGCCATCTCAAGTAGTTAGAACCATCAAACTTGTCTAACTTGTCTTCATTGTTGAACACGTTAGACTCCGACATTGCCAAAGACCTTTTCATCATTGCATCCATGATAAGATATTGTATTTCGATTGAAGGAAATAATATTGTATTTCACTAATAAAAACCTATTACAATGGTCTACTACAATGTTGATAACAATAAAATAATACTACAATTCACAAGGCTTGAGTCACAAACTAATATTTTCCTAAATATAATACTTTATAATATACACAAAGGTTGTATTGATTAATAAGACAAGGCTAAAGATGTTATGACTGAAGTGAATATCTAACTTGTATGAGAGTTTAGAGTACAAATAAAATGGTAAGATCTCAAAAATTACTGCTTTATGGCCCAGAAACCTTCATCAAGAAACTCTCTATTTATAGCACAAATCTCTTCTAACTAGTTGTATATGATATGACATGATATATCCACTCAAATAAATGAAGAATGTTCTCATCATCATAAACATCCACATGTAAGTCCATAGGTAAATATCCTTCAAGCATAAAACCACCGCGTTCAATCATTTAAAAGATCCAATCATCGAAAGCGGTTCTTCACAAACAACTGCTAATGTAGAGGCCAATTGTTGAGGTGACTTTCTGAAGCCGTCAGATACAAAACCTGCAGAATATTTTGACACGTAAAGGTTGCGGCAATGGCCATTTTTAGGCCGTTACGAATAAAAGAATGGTCTGGACTTCGTTTTTCCATTATTTTTTTGTGCTTCATCTCATAACAAGTGTATCAAATATTATACATGTAATGCCTTGCTTCAGAACACCGGCTCGGTACGTTATTAGATTTGATGGAATGGCCTCACAAACCACCATGGATCTTTTCCATCACGTTTGTCTAACTACATGCTATTTGAGAAACTTCGATTAAGGTTACCGTCGAGTACCCCCAGTCAAGTGGGCTTTATTTCTTGGAGTTCTTATGGAATGAGCTTTTCGAAAGAAGATGCATCTTGGTGGTATGAGTAGTAGCAATCAAATCATATCAAATCTTATCCACGTGGCCCTTTCTGGTCGGGTAATTAAGATCTCACAGCAAATACTCGATGTCCTCGTTGAGCAATAAATATCCAGGACCGTACCATCCGGGTGAGATTCTAGAGGTGGCTCCTAGGGCCTCAAGAGGTGTCTCCCGCCCTCGACGTAGCACTTTAAGCTGCATAACACTTAGTTCTCATAGTTCAGTTGGCTCCTCTCATGCCATTTTGTAGCGTTCCGTCCCCTGAAATGCAGTCGATGCGTTATTAAATTTGATCGACTAGCATCACAAACAATCACGGGTATTTCTAGCACGTTTTGTCCTCACTCACGTGCTCACCGGAAGACTTCCCAGTGGGTTACCCATTCCAGAATTACCCTAGGTCAAGCACGCTTAACAGTGTATTTCTTATAATATGAGCTTCCGAAAAGAAGATGCATCTTGGTGATATGAGTAGTGTCGATCAAATCATCAAATCTTATCCCGTGACTCTAGGCAGTATTACAATCTACACGCCAAATTCTCAACTTCCTCGTTAAGCCACATCATCAATACCGTACAATCCGTGTGAGATTCTAGAGGTAGCTCTCTGGCGTCAAAAGGTCTCTCCCACGCCCCTCGGCGTGTAACTGCGCCGCATGAAATCTTGGATACCGCGGTTCGGACGGCTCTAATACCATTGTAACTCCTGCCCGGCACAAAGGGTCGAACGCTAATAGATTTGATGGTGGCCTCATAAACCCATCACGGGTCTTTCCATTGCGTTTGTCTGGCTTAAGTGCTCATGAGAACTTCTGAATTGGGTCAAATCAGTAGAGAATTACTCCAGAGTGTGAGCCTGTTTAACAACTTTGAGTTCTTATGAGATGAGCTTTCGAAAATAATATACATCTTAGTGGTATGAGTAATACGAATCAAATCATATCAAATCTTCCACTTTGGGCCGGGTATTACAATACAATTTTTTGTAACACTTTTAACAATTGATTAATTCATATTTAGATTCATGATTATTTTATATAGCTCATCGATTGATGTGAAACACAGTTTCTGAAATAGCATTGTAGAGTGATAGTATGTCGATGTTATATTATGATCGGGGAGCTAATAATGAAAGGTAGATAATCTTGGTCTGAGAGTGAAATACTTGTTAAACCTGGTTTTCTTTTATTTCTCTCAATTTTATTGTTAATTTGCAAATTTCTTGAATATCCGAGTCTCTTTAGGATATTTTTTCTTCAATTAAGGGTCAATTTTTTCTTAGATTTAGGGTTACTTTTGTTATATTTTACTAATAACCGGGGATTTATTTTTAAATAGTGGTTTATATTTTCGGATTTATTGTTAATTGTACTCTTCATCCAAAAACGATTGTGAATTTTGTTCGATTTGGCTTCAAATTGAGAGTTTTATTTCGATTTGGCTTCAAATTGAGAGTGTTATGCTTCGATTTGGATTCAAATTTTCCATACATGTGTGGTAGTTACTATTTTTAATTTGATTGTTAAAAGTTTCCAAATCTGTTGAGAAATCTAGTTTTCTTCAATTCATATTTTACATATTTGTTCAAATTTTTAAGATCTAGTGTGTTGTTAATCCATTCTTTGTTAACAGATAAGCAAAGAATATGAGACTTGAATCCAGGACCTCTAAGTAGTCACTGAAGGTGCTCCTAATCAGTAGGTCATTCGATGTTCTCAAATTTTATTCATTCATGTTATGTAAAGTTTATGTTCAAGAATTACATTGGTTGTGATATGTTCCTTCAACATGTATAGAGTTTATATTCATGTTATTGTGTTGTTTTTGTTTTTTAGATGAAAAGGGAAGACAATGATGATGAAGATAGATAACACGGTGGATTTTTTTAGCATTTAAATCTTTTGATGTAAAATTTAATATTTTTGTTTTAAATTTTGTATAGTGCAATTTTTATTTTATTTTTGTAAGTTTGTAATTGTAAGAGATGAATATATAGAATAATAAATATTTCAATTGATATGAATTTAAGTTTTTTTTTTGTTATCAAGCGATGAATTTTATTAAAAAGAACGACCACGTCGAGGTACATAAATTGAAAACACAACAAAAACACCTACTCTAAATGAACTAACCAAACAAACGTTAGCCCAAATAAAAATCTTATCGGGGCCCTATCTGCTATCATTAAAGTGAATCGAGATTAGGGCCCTTGATAAATAAAGGGACCAGAGGCCCAATACACTAAACCGCTACTCGGACCGGCTATAAAGATTAAGTCCCTGGGCGTATCGCTTAGGGATCTCGGGAGCCCTTCATTTGTAAGCTTCCTTGGGCATTTTGGAAAAGAAACTAGAAGTCCGCACTCTTGTGCTCATCGGTTCAATTTGTAAGTATCCCTACGGATCTCTTGAGTAAAAACCTGATCGTTGAACCATTATGTCCTCTACGATGGTTCTAAAATTTACAATCCTGTTCAAAGTTGACTTTCCTTTTAACTAGATTGCCCTTTATTGTAACATGTTATGAGCGCCCTCCACAAAAGTGTTCACCTTGCTTGGTATCTTGATGCCCCATGCGATTGAAAAACCGGGAAGTGATATTTTAACGTATAAAGTAATAGCCTCTTCCTCGTCCCAATCTATAAAACTCGTATGCATGTTTCTTGTGAATTTACCTTGTGGATGATTATACCATGTAGCTTTATCCGGTATGTAAAGTTGGTTTAGCGGTAGACGAAGTATTTATATCTGCTCAACTTCATAAAAAGTACTTCCGAATCAATTAGATCTGCTACATATAGAGAGGAGTTGTACTCCGTACATGGGGTGATAGGAGTCCTTGACCATGTATGATTGAGCCATTTATGTTGCCATATATTGATCTTTGCTACCATCCCACATTGCCGGTTAATACCTTTGTGCACTAATTCTCTGGCGATAAATGCTTCTCCAGTGCTTCAAGGCTTACTTTATGCGGACCAAAAGTTGCCATCTGGATAGTATAATGCCTTGTACAACCGAACCAACGGAGACATGGGTTCAGTGATGATCCTCACGCTATTTGAGCAAAGCTTGATTAAATGTTACGAGATCACAAATCCCACATCTGCTTGTCACACTCTTGGCTTCCATAGTTTATCGACTAGCCCAATGAATAGCTTTCTTTGTATCCTCTGATCCCCACCAATACTTTGCAAGAATAGCATTGATAGTATTACAAACTTGTATAGGCAGTAGAAAATATTGCATCGTATAGGTGGGTATAGCTTGTAACAGCGACTTAATAAAATTTCGTCCCCCACTTTACCCAGATAAAGCCTGGGTTTCCGATCCACAGCCTCGTGCTTCACTCTATCAACAATAGAGTTGAAAATGGCTTTTTTAGAAGCTCCAACGGTTGTGGGGAGGCTGCGTAGGCGCCATGCGGGAAACCAGTTTCGGGGCATCCTGTATCCCCAAAATGGGCACCGCCGTACGCCCCGTCCACATTCGGGGCTGGGTGAATGGCGGTTACGGACACTTACAAGTTGTCCAGACCAATGTTCATAAATGTGCAAAATGTACTTAAGGTCTGAGCCTCCTGAACAGTGGCATGGCCAAATAACAATGTATCATCCGCAAACATCAAATGGGTTAACGGGTCCATACCACCCGGCGAATCTCTTGTAAATCACCCTTGAACATGCAGCCTTTAATAAGGAAATTAAGCCTTCCATACAAATGATGAAAAATTATCGTGAAGAAGAGGTCTCTGGCATCAGACCTCTTCCAGGTTTTATGAACCTTGTTTGCTCTCCATTTACTAACAGGGAATATGTTACGGATTCCACATACTCCATAATTAATCTGACCCATTTATCGCTGAAATCCAATTGGTGTAGCATGGCCCGCAGAAAACCCCATTCAATTCTATCATAATACTTTATTTGTCGAGTTTATAGACATGTATCCCACTTTACCGATTCTCTTGTGCTTAATAAGAATGATCACTTCTTCTGATAACATTATCGATGATAGTCGATTCGGAGCGTGCACTGCAGACTCGAGATAACGAAGGAAGAACCCCCTTCAACCTTCGAGCCATATTTATTTATTTATCTTTCACATCATTATGTATTAATAAATATAAAATATTTTTTAATTTTTTTTTAACTTAGGATGCTTGTCCTAGTCTCTTCTAAGTTATTAACTTAGAGGGCGCTTCTTGAAACTTATTTCTAAGTCATTAACAGTGATTTCAAAAAGCACCCTCTAGAATTGCTTAGGCGGTAGCCTTTATATTGAAATAACTTTTTGTGCCCTCTTTGTGTTATTTGAAGTGCCTTTAAAGTGTTTTTTTTTGTAGTAGTCGATAGAGTGCGTCGGACAACCATGAGGACCGTCGAGAACCCATGACAACTCCGAGATTGATCCTTTACTACATGCACCAATCCAAGAACTAGGGTAAAGTTGAAGCTCCTCAATCCCATAGTATTGATGTTTCACCAGAATATATAGGTGTTTTTATAATATTAACCTCACAGGGATAAATATTACACGGTCCAGAAGTAAGAATATAAATACAAGGAATAAAAGCCTGCGTAATACCACCTCAGGGTTGAAGCATGAAGATCCTAAAATACTTAACTTAGGGAACTAAATCAATGCGTAACTTGGCCTTGGTAAAAGCGTACGCTAACTGATGCCGCCGTGAGACATGAGTTAGCATGAAATCGTTCCATCGGCGCGTCCGTGAAAATGGCGATCGATGTCGATGTGCCGTGGGTAAGTGAAAGGCGAGGATTCTGGCGCCAAATGCTGTGGTGGCTATCGCGCAACAACTGCGATAGATCTGAATGAAAGACCTGAAGCGAGCAAAAGGAGACCGCTTCCAACCATTTGACTCACAAATAATAACAACCATGGACACATGTTCAACCTCCATGAGAAGATCGAGACACGTTACACATTTCTTGGTCTTGAGACAGCAGAGGGATTACCCAAAAACCACAATCCACCGAAGCGAGAACCACGGTAGTGGACAACTTCGCCCAATCCGAATCGCACCAACCCGAGAAAACACCCTTGAACTCGCCTTTAACGGTATCCACGACCAGGCACACAGTAGGATATTTCACCACACGAAGCGTGGATATCAATGATCGAGCCGAGGCTCATGCGAGAAATTAAAGGCGATACGTCGCATCGAATAACAAATGAGACGAGTAAATGAAAAATAAAAAATCACCCAACTAACGAGGCGATATGTCTCATTATCCTTAAGCTAGGGACACTAGTGGAGTTAACTTAGAGCGGTTCTATTCCATGGAAAACCTCTGAGTTTTTCCCCAGACCGTCTCGAATATAATATCAAGGGCATATTTCCGCTAAGCAGCAAATATCACTTTACAGCTACTCGAACAACCTCCTTGCCCAAAATACTTAAGAATCCCCAAATCGCCGTGTGAAAGCAATTGCAAAGATCTTTGCTTGAGCAGCCAGCTGACTTTATCAAGTGTACCAACTATAATCAGATCATCAACATACACTAACACATGTAACTAGACCTTCCCTTTACCACGAGTAAAAGATAATGTCGAGAATAAGGCGGAACAAAACCATCTAGTTTAGCGCCAAAGCCAACCGAGAACGATAGTAGAGGTGCACAGCCCCAGCCCATCAGCGATTTATGCGAGCACACAGCGACCCCGGGCATACTTATTAAAACCGGAGGTAACTTCATATAAATTTCTTTAAACAAATCACCATGCAATGTAACTCCCAATTCTTAACAGCAACCACTCCTAAGAAAGTCCGCACAGTAACCTTTTTGCAACGATTGCGAAATATCGTTATGTCAATGCGCTTCACGATAATTACCAAAAACAACCAAACGAGCTTTAAAGAATTCAACACTACCATTAGAATTGTATTTTACCTTGTACCCATTAAGTACTAACGTTCTTCCCTTGAGTATTACACCACGCTAAAGTTACATTATCACCAAAGCGTCAATCTCCACTTTTAAATAGCCTCTCGCACCATTGAAATTTCATCGCCTCCTTAAGCGATCGAGGTTTTGTACATGCGATTATATTTGCCTGAAAAGAAAACTCTATGCCCGGCTTGATTACAATTTATAGGAGTAGTTATAGGATAGAAATTTTGAGTTTGAGTAGTAGACGGTGAGAGTGGACTGAGCACCTTTGCCGCAGTATAATTAACAAAATCTGAAACTGAGAGAAAATGCTTAACCGCTGCGTCCGTGGCCTGGATTCGAGCCACTGACCCGAGGAGCATCGAGCCGCTCCCGCGCCGCCTCGTCAACCTTGGCGGGAAGACGACCGTTTTGCGATCTGGTCCGGAATACCAGCGAGGCTCATTCGCCTCCTCCCTCTCATCCCGGCGCAGCCACCCACTAGGTGACAACACATTCTCAATCGTTTTAGGCACAAAACTAGCAAGCGGGAATTCATGCTGATAAAATATCACATCACGAGAAACAAAATACTCCCGAGACTCCAAATCAAGCAACTTCCACCCCTTTTTCCCAAATGGATACCTAACAAAGATACACCTCCTACTACGACTATTAAACTTATCCAATTACCCTTTTGGTTATAATCAAAACATAAAGCACCAAACACACGAAGATTCGAATAAGTAGGAGGTTTACCATACAAAAGTTCATAAGGAAATTTCAAGTTAAGAAAACTAGAGGGGGTGCGATTAATGAGATAACCAGCTGTCAGAATACACTCACTCCAAAAATTAATAGGTAAACTAGCATGAAACCTCGAAGAACGACCAATATTTAAAATGTGGCCCGGTGTTTTCCGTTCCGCCCGTCCGTTTGTTGAGGAAATACTGACAGGAAGTTTGAAATATAATACCATTCATAGCAAAATAATCATGCACCCTGAATAATCGTAATAATAGTAGAGAAAAATATCTCGCACCACACGAAGACACTGTGTGATACAGACCCCACAAATCACAATGAATCGCTCATCTGAGTGGCACATGTTCTCTACTAACAAAGGACTCAATAGACTACTTGGCTTGATGACACACGATACAAGCCTTATTCAAAAATGACATGAATTAGAAATAAAAGATAAATACCTAACTACTTTCTCCGAGGGATGCCCCAATTTTTTATGCCACAAATCCATAGACACGCTTCGAAGACGCGTGCGAAATATCCGTTAAATCTAGAATCTGCAAAAAAATAAGCTGAAGTCCGTTCCACCGGTCACTAACTCCAATCTGGGTCCTCGAGGTAGAGTCCTGTGTAATACAACCAATTTTAGTAAATTGAACCAAACAATCCTAATTATCCACCAAGCCCAGATACATAACACATCATGAAATGAATCGCCCAACATTGCATGAAACTTTCCCATCCGGGAGACCGATAGGACAACCAGATACATCCACAATATTAAACATATTACTTAAGTCACCTGTCATATGACTCGAAGCACTCGTATCAATAATCCAATTATTAGAGGTAAAACACTTATCAACCAGACGATCTTCGCTACCCAAATCAGAATGTATAAGTAAGGTTTTCAACTTACTCCAATCGGACTCGGACAAGCCATTCCCATTCGCGGGGGCCTGATTAACCGAGCTGTTGGTGTTCTTAATCATATTATAAGTTCTAAACTTAATGGATACGAATTCCATAACGCTACGGATTGTACAAAAATAATAAACAAAATTGGCTACAAGTGTGTACCTTTTAGTTGATCAAATCAATGAGGTTGACAGCAGAATTGAATTGCTCACAATACCCAAAATAGAGTATCTCCAACAAACCGACAATTGTCGAACCACTGCAGGCCTACTAGCATTTAAAATGATAAACTAGGAACAAAAGATGGAAACAAAATCTTGTTTTTCTTCTCTGGTACCTTCTACACATGAGGCTTGGAGTAGAGTTTTTGATTTCTTGCAAACCAAAAATATTAGCAAAAGCATTATATTAGTTGTAATTGTGTTTTTGATCATACCACTTAAGACATGAGAGTTTTAAGGAACCAAATCCTACTCAAACTCTAATTCTCTTCATCACCAAAAAGTCGACACCTACTCGGTCCAAAACGAGTCGAGTTCGAGCTTTATGGTTCAATTTTCCGTCCAGAATGTTTCCTTCAATTTACACTTTAAACTCGGGAAGTTTATAATACATTTATTAAGTAGTTCGGTTTATCGATGTATGCGACCTCTAAGCATTTAATCGACAAGAGTAATATATTAAATATTATTAACCAAATATTATATTTAATATATAGATTATGTTTTGTCTAGTGTCACCTGAACTTTAACAAATAATACACTTATTTCCTTAATATAACTTGAATGATTAAATATGTTTACAATCTAAATTGCTTCAACGTATATTTTACGAGACCGATTTCTCATATTCCTCAAGACTATCGCTCATGAATGCACAAAGGCATGACAAGCAGTCACGCCTGCCTGCACCAAGAAGTGCCCCGTCCCCCCACGCGACGGTTCCAACGGGTTTTGAGCCCCGCCTCCCCGAACTCCTGACGATCAGCCCACCAATCCGGAAATCCATTCTTGGAGAAACAGGTCTAGGGATCATGGCCACAACGATGACCATATGAGCAAATGCCATTAGTCTTAGGACGGAATCGAATGGCACTCGATTTGACAATTGAATCGCTAAATACATAACATTATCCCGATCCAAATGAGACACCCTTTACGACCAAGCGTCTTTCCGCAAGAATAAAGCCTAATCGAACGACGATGGAGGTTCCTGAGATAAAAGTGAAGAACGAAGAGTTCCAAACCGTTCCACATAAATACCACACAAAAATTCATGTATTCTGTCAATATCCTATTTCTCGCCGAAATCCTCCCAACCGGCACACACACAAACCGCAACTACGAGTAACGACCTAATGGTAGCCAATTGCCCCACAATGTTGTAATTTTCAGTACTCGCCTAATCGATATGGTCGAGGTCTCGCTGCACCTGGCCAAAGGCTGGGATGTCGCCAAGGCTCCGCTACCCATACTGAAAGTCAATTTCGTAAAACCAATAACGACGAGCTTCCCTCAAAATACGGTATCGCTTTCTTCAACGATGTAACAAGATTCAAAATCCATTGAACAAGCATTGCTTGAACACATTGTCAATTGGCAACCAAAGAGCCCGAGGTGGGTTTTCCCACAGACCCATCAATAAATCCAAACTTTCTTCGAGCAATTAGAGACAATCGAAGAGATTTGGACCAATCATCATAATTATGTCCAGTGAAAACAACAATACTAATGATATTTTTTGGATTATCATTAGAACTCAAGTAAAACAAAGAGTTATGATCAAGTTTAGAGCAACATGTGCATGGGTGTTTCAAGCAAGACGCACTAGACGGAAGGCCGATGACAACGGGGGTGGGTGTGGCTCACGGTCAGCGTGGGGTGTGTGGTCTGGGTCGAAATTGAGTAGAGAAAATAACTAATTCTTGCTCCCAATGATATCGATTATGATCCCATGTAAAATTTAGAAGCTCTCAATCATATTATTGATGTTCTCAAGAATATAAAATATTTTACAATATTAACTTCCGGGCTAAATAAATACATTGTACAACTAAAATATAATGCAAGATACACTATCCGTAATAACTAGACTAAGATTATTGTCTCCTTAAAGTTCAAGGACACAGAAATACTACCAATTTCGTTTCATGAAATATAAAGAGATGCTTATTTAAGAAGATTTGTGATGTGGTATGTTGTCAAAACTAAGAAAAAATAAAATTAGTCTTTGCATCATGTACTAATTGTTCATTATAGTGTACTCTCACTCTCATTATTAACCCCATTCTAAATGTACCATTTCAAAAATTAAGAAATATGTCTTCAGTATGGAACCTATGACCTCACTTAAAGGGCATATTCCTCCCAGTCCACAAATTGTATCTTCCATATTTTGTTGTTGGGCAAGAAACAAAATCTTTCACTAATTACCATCTCATCTGGTTGTCATTCCCGTGCTCTTGTGCACTTATTTTCTTTCTAAGCATGTGCTGTAGTTGGACACTTGGACCACATTTCTTTGGAATTCCACTGGTACTTTGCAGTTATTCATTTTTCTCAATTTACATCTATATCGATACCTATATACCTTATACAAATGTAAATTCAATAATGTATTTCTTCCATTTTTGTTCAACATATTGCCCTTCCAATTAGAATTAATTATTTACATGCTATTATTATATGTTAAATAATGAAGTTACTACATGTATAATGAATTAATTGCATATACACACACATGATTTTTGGCCATTGTATTTCACCATCTATTCATATAATTTACATGAATTAAAAACCCAACTACTATATTTTACCATATAATAATAAATAATCTAAAAGTATTAAAACCAACTATTTATATTGTAGACAGTGGAAATTTAATTAATTTTAATTAATAAAATTTATTTTTTATGAATTTATTAATTTAATTAATCTACAACCGACACACGACGTACACGCTGGCTGACAGTGCTTCACTTTGCTCGAATTAAATTCAAGCTTTTCATGTGAAAATGATGTGTTCCCGATTCAAGTACCTCATATCAATTTTGTATGGTAAAATTAGGATTTAAAAATTAATAAACCTAATTTTAAACTCTGGGGACAGTGCTCCTGCATTTACGAAATTTTAATTGTGAATGGAGGAGAAAAATCTAAACAAAACGAAATTTTCCTGACAAATCCAGCCAACGACGGCCCCATAAAATGGTCGAACTAGGTATGATTACCAGTGCAAATCAAGCAAATTGAATTTGCAAAGTCGGCGCACATTTAATTAGATAATATTATTTTTAATATTATTCAAATATCTAACTGCCTCGCATCACTACCAAAATCAATCTGACAAGATTATTTAGATCCATCCGAAACGATCAACAAATCAAAAGCAAAGCCCGAAGCCTATAAATACCCCTCTTTTACATCATTAAAATGGCTGCCGCTCATATCCGTAAAACCATGCAAAAAAGCGTGGAAAATTGTCAGTAAGCTCACAATAACATTAGCGTACACCGAAGACTCCAAAATGTGCATCCAAACCCCACCCGAAGCACCCGCTGAATATCCAAAGGAGCACAACTCACCAACAAGATTCAAAGCGAAGACAACCTCCGCACTTGGGACACCCAAAGGAGGAAGCACCTGTAACACCAAGCACCAATGTATCACTAAAACCATCAAGAGGGAAAACAATCCGAGTCCCAACGTATAAAGAGCTTCCCTCCCTACCAAATTCTAGAAACACGCTCTGTGGCCCTCAGAAGACATCAAATCCAGAGATCAAGACTGGCGCCTCTACCTATTACATTCCAAGTAAAGTCGGGCCCAACCTCTATCATAGCGGACAATCTCCACGGTAGCTCGAGTTGTCCGTCTCTAACAAGTTGCAAGAAACACGCTGCTGGTGCCCTCAAGACTACATCAACCTGTGAGACGCATCAAGTTGCCGGCTCTACCTCCGGCATCAAATAGCGCTCGGAGCATATCGCAGCGAGCGCACACCATCCCACAAGCCGAAGTTCGCCGAAGCCCCTACTCTACATCCAAAGATCGTATACAGCGAAGCCGAGCAAGTGCCCCGCCGGGCCGGGGCGAACCCAGCTCTCAAGCTATAAGGTTCATCCAAATCCCACCACAAGACACATGTCCAACAAGGCGGCTCAGCATCCGCCCAACCCACATACCTGTTAAGGATGTAGCCGCCCAACCAACCCGTTGCTTACCCAATTCAAGCTTCCAAAGAAAGGGCCCAAAATTTCATCCAACCAAATTCTACCTTATCCATCCTGCGGTGGCAGTGTCCAAGTCCCCCTCCATCCGTACCCCACATCTCAAGGATCCAAGTCCAAGACGTAGATCAAGTCCGCACAACCACACGGGATCAAGCGCATTCTCAAGAGACCTCGATTCTACCATATCTCGCTCAAAGACTAAATCCTCGGCCCCTGGTGACCGTCTGGTGACACATTATCCAAATCAAAGACTCAAGCTCTACCTCGAAAGTCTATATCGTCGCTCCATACCATTACGCATAGAATTTAATTATATTTCTTCTTTTACTCCTTATCTCTTTATGCATATACATATATATACGAAGAATTATAGACATTTAGAGTTTCGAATGATTTATAACTTGAGATTTAAGAGATGCCTTGTTCGAGTTTAACGAAGAATGTACACACAATTATATCATATTTATTATTCCATCAGCATATTACAAAAATCCTCAATAGATTAGTTATATCTTTCTAACTCATCATGTTTTTTTAGTACTTATTAAATTATCTATATATATAGATTAAATACTTGACAAAATTTAAAATACTTGACAAAAATTAATTAGATGGATAAACATTGATTAAATTCTATAAAAATTAAAATAAGTATTAGTGAATATTAGTCTCAATGATTCTTGCAAAGAAAGTGACATTATGTACTTATTACAAAAAATAGTACCAATAAATAAAGACATAGGCAAATGAGATGTTAATATATATGTTTTATTCTAATTATGATTAATCATGTTCGATTCTAATAAATTTATTAATGAATGTATCTACTATATAACATTCTACGACCTTTGAGAGAGATGAAATTATTAACAGCTTGAGTTGTGTACTTTAAGTTATATATAAATATTTTGATGAATTAAAACATTATAAAGAATGAAAATCTTAGTTATATGTACTTTAAATTTCAGGAATACAATTTTATAACTCCTACAAGACTAAAATAAATTGATATTCACCGTCTCTATTATTGACCCGATTATATATCCCCGTCAAAACTATAAAATAAAATTCACAAATTATATTATATCTATTTTTGTTCTTTGAATCTAACAATATGTTTGTTAAAATTTACATACAAATTAGAAGAAGAAAAATTTAATAATATTCTAATTTGAAAAATCACCATATTATTAGAATATTTACAATTTATTTATTTGAAGTAAATAGATCGATAATCATAAATATATTAGTGAGCTAGCACATACATAAATTTATTAATATTATACTCATTCGCTTCAAAATAATTTATCGTTGTATTTAAAAAATATTTTATTAAGACGCGAAAAGCTACAACGAAATTGTAAAAGCCATTAAAATGTAAAATGTTACATCGGAATCAGAAAAGCGATATTAAAATCAGAACAATCAAACTATCGCGAAAAATTAAAAAAATCTGGGATAATCACGTATTTCAAACTATGAATATACGTTAAATATTATATACTATTTCATTTTTGGTGGTTGCACGTAATATATTACTAGCTAGTAGAATATAAAGGCCAAACTCAGTTTATTTAGCCACGATTCAATATTCAAACTGGTCAAAATATTAAACTTATTTTATAGGAAATTGATGACTGTAGTTTCTATATTTTTTGTTTGAATAGCTTATTAGTTTTCGAAGTTGAGGAGGGATGTTGCTGTCCTTGGTCCCTATTAAGCTCCGGCACCTAGCAACCAAAACCAGTTTTTAGAATGTGAATAAGAAGAACAAATTCAGGAAAAAAGAGGAGGCTATAAGAGCACAATCTGTAATTTAAAAGGATAATAGAGTACTGCAAGGGTGTTTCTAGTCCAAAATTTTCTACAATAAGTTTACTTACAAGTGGCCAGTAAACCCTATAACATTTATAATGTTTCCCTTTATCTCAGTAAATGTAATGGAATAATGGAATATTTTCCTACTCTTGGATATAATGGAATATATCAAAATTGATCATTACACCACTTATACTTCTTTTCTTCTATTGTGAAGTAGTATAATGTTTGCATTTCACTCATGGATTAATTCGGAAACAGCTTTCTTACATCGCTTAGATGGAAGGAGCCTCTTTGATGGCATTGAGGCATGTTAAAGTTGATGTTAAAGTCAAGCACCAATATCTTGTAGATTAGGGTAACAGACAGAACAGGGCTTGCTGTGGGATATGACATAAGCAAGCATCTACCACATCTTTTATAGGGTATCTTTTGTATAGTATTTCCCCAAATCTACAAATAGATTTCCAGTTGTTCTGAAAATGAAATGCATTAAGGAAACATCTTGTTCGATTAGCTGTGAATCTGTCTTGTTATGCCCTTCCTTTACTACCCCACATTGGCCCAAACATTTACCATTGAATGCCAATTGTTATCTTGGTTATATATATATCCTGATATCAGTTAACCAAATAAATGACTATAGATTCATACAATTGTTCATTGCTAAAACTTTATAGCTTGTGAATAAAAGAATTCAATCTTCTTTCAGATTTTAGCAATGCCTAGAAGCATAATTGAGCATATCACCTCAAAATGAAGTTGATATTAAGAAACTGGAAGTTCAAATCATGAATGCTTGTATTGTCTCTTGATGAGAAGTAAAAGTAATACCACTCACTTTCAATCATAGGTTCTTTTTTTGTTTCTAACAGAAAAAAGGATGTTTTTGTCTGACTTCTGAATTAGTTATCCAATATCTGCAATATGCTTCACACAATCAGTCTTGCGGTTCTCATTGCATGTTAAAGATTTTCAATGTATCTATCCAACATTAATGCACCAAAAAGTGAGCCTTAACATTCTATATAAAGCAATACGTACCTAACTAGTTAGAAACACACTGTTTCACACTTTAACCAATATATTTTTCTGCAAGAAAAATGTTGCATTTTGCCATCTTGTTCTGCCTGCTTGTGGCATCTGCCAATGCCTCCGTCCAAGACTTCTGTGTAGCTGATCTTAAAGCTCCACAGGGTCCTGCAGGTTACTCTTGCAAGAGTCCTACAAAAGTCACGGCTAAAGATTTCGTATTTTCTGGTCTTGTGGGTGCAGGAAACACCAGCAACATCATCAAAGCTGCAGTCACTCCTGCCTTTGATGCTCAATTTCCAGGCGTAAATGGCTTAGGCCTGTCGATGGCACGTCTCGACTTGGCCCCAAAGGGTGTTGTGCCAATGCACACCCACCCAGGTGCGTCTGAGATTCTTGTTGTCACCCAGGGATCAATCACTGCTGGTTTCATCTCATCGTCAGACAACAAAGTTTACACAGCAACACTAAAGAAAGGCGAGGTGATGGTATTCCCTCAAGGTTTGCTGCATTTCCAGATAAATGCTGCTGGTGTAACTTCTGTTGCACTTGTTACTTTCAGTAGCCCTAACCCTGGACTTCAGATTTTGGACTTTGCCTTGTTTGCAAATGACCTGCCTACTGATTTGGTGTCCAAGACAACTTTCCTTGATCCTGCTCTTATCAAGACACTCAAGGGTGTTCTTGGGGGCACCAATTAGAAAATGTTGCAATTTGTTTCTTTGTTTTAATTCCCATGTACTTTTGTAGCTTCTCAAGTTTCTTGTACCATTATTGTTAATTGATCACTGTTTGTGTTGCACACTCTTTAAGCAAAGATTGAAGAGATTTATACTTGTACCCCTTCGATACTCTCTACATACTCCCACCTTTTATATCTGCATTTTTTTTTTTTTTGGTTTTATACCATTAGTATCGTTCAATTATTCTTCTCCATATCCTATGAAATTAAAGATTTTATATTCTCTAATGCTTAAATATAATGAAATAAATCAAAATGACACAATACACTAACTACAATTCTTATCCATAGTGGTTGCACTTCACTATGTGATAAATTCGAAAACAACCTCCTAATTACCACATGAAGAAAGTTGCATATTACACGAACCCCCCTTACTCGCTTAGGCAAGAGTTTCTTCAAAAGTGTTGGGACATGTTGATGTAGTATTGTTCGATTCTTCATCGTACTTCCATTATTTGTCCAACTTTTACACAACAATTCTTTTCACCCTCTGCATTTGTGCTTCATATGCTGCACTATTGCTATGAGATTGTTTCAACAATTGTGAGTTAAGGCAAACTAGGAGATCAAATTGTTATGGATATGTACAATGATACATACAGAAAATACACAGTATGTTTTTACTAGAGCTTGTCTAAGACAAAATGAGCACTTGAAAATAAGGTTCTTCAAGAATTATAAATCCTCACTGATTTCTGAAATGGCTGCATGCACACTGGGCATTTTTTATCCCCTTCACGTTCAATCCTAAGTGCACACCGCTGACAACAGACGAGATGTCCACAAGGAACGAAAGCCGATCTCCTCCTCCTGGTCAAGCAGATGACGCACAACTCTCCATCTGGAACCTCTCCATTATCATCGTCCGTAACAATCTGAGCATCAGGATCATCACTCTCTGTAGCATCATGTTGCCTAGCCTGCCTCCGTTGCCTCCACTCCTTCCATTTAGTCCAATTTCTATAACAAAAGCATAGTGTAAGTGGAGGCTTTTGGTCTCAAATCACGAAAGGAAATTAATGAAGCTACCAATCCATAGTCAACTTGACATCAATATTTTAGCATCTATTGATCTCATATTGGCTACACACTCTGCAACATAATCTTTCTTCCTGGAGAATTGATTTTTCAAACATGCGTAAAGAGAGAAACATTTTTTAATGCATTCCATCAGTAGCAGATATTCGTTACTGTTGCTACTGTTCAGTGAAAATACACAGCTGTAAGAGTGTCATATTCCACTTTAGATATAATTGATTCGCAAAGAAGCATAATTTCTAGAGCTAGCAAGTAAACTTAACATTCCTTCCTATCTTTACACCAAAAAATCTGCAACGAAGATGCAAAAAAAAGAACCCCGAAGTCCAGGGGTCCTGATCTAGTACTTAAAGGAGTCTATGCTTAAGGTGCTTAAGGGAATATATGTGTACTCAAATAGTTATATTTTGAGTATTATACTCTCAAAACTGTTAAAACACTTCTACACTACATACATAAGCTTTTTAGAGTATATGTGTACTCAAATAGTTATATTTTGAGTACACTTGCACAATAAAAATTGTACAATAAAAATTGTTAAACAATTTCACACCTATATACATAATCTTTTCCGAAGTATATGTGGACTCAAATAGTTATATTTTGAATACACATGTAACTTAAGCAGTTTAAGCAGCTAATAACCTAAACTTAGTCCGCGCACCCGAAGTCGAGATAATATAGTTACCTCATAGTAGCATAACTAAGAACTCCTACGGCTACAACGCCAAGTACAACACCGGTCCATAAAAACAGCTTGGTCTTAAAGGCAAGATCCAGGATCATCTGATCCTTACTCAAATCAGATCTGAGGAAATAAAATTTGGATCTAATCAGGCATCAAGTAGAATCGATCTGTTGGATGATTTCAACACTCAATTTTAAATAACATACACCGAGTGAGAATTATACTAAAAATGTGGATGTAATTAGGCATCAAGTAAAATCGATCTGGTGGATGATTTTAACACCCAATTTTAAAGACCCATAGAGTGAGAATTAAGGACTAAAAATGGGACGTAAATATCATTACCCTTTTAGGTACAAGTCACGGCATTATGATTACAAAAATGTCTGTTACTCCAATTCATTGCACTATATCTCACAACTTTGATAATTCATTGCACTATATCTCACAACTTGATAGCAAGTCAAGAACCTCAATGCCACTCACCACGAGAACAAAGAACAAAAGCTTAAAAATATATAAGTAAATAAAAAGCCAAAAGAAATAAAATCAGCAGAAATTGATTTTTAACTTCACCATTAATAAGGATTGGGGTCATAATGAACGCTATAACAGCACAGTATAGGGCCCAAAAACCGAGGATTCTAATCAATAATTTCACTTACACATAATTTCAAACATAAAAACGAAACGATCCACCAATATAAGAATGTTGCAGACATACTTTTTACAGAAAGAATAGTTCTCTAATAATTATATTACTGATGAATTTCTGTGTCTGGTAATCTCTACGAACTTGATTAAAGAAAGGATTCAGGATAAACTTTCTGATTTACCGTTCCACTCTATGCAAGAGGTTAATCAGCATAGTGGCAGGCTCGCTGCTAGCAAGTCTAATAGTGAACCACTCACATGGGAAGTCGCATCATAAACCACGAAAAAATATCATCTTTTAGAAGAAAAAAGATAACATACTAGATTTAAATAATACACTTCCAAATTAATAAAGATGGAGGCAGAAAATAAATACTGACAGATGGAGAAGAGGGACGGACCCACAGTAGTGTTGGGGTATTCACATGAATACCCTACATAAAATAAAATAGCTCAAATGGGTTAGTCTTTGGCTAACTTAAAAAAGGTCCCTAGTTCAAATCTTACCCCAAACATTTGTTTATGCTTTTGTTTCTTTCTATTCTCTCCAAAATGAATACCCATGTTGAAATTTTATATTTTATATGATGAAATGAATACCAAATGTTAAAATTCTGGGTCCGTCCAGAAGTCTAAGACAAATGTGCAAGAAATATTGGAATCCTACAAAGGAGTTAAGGATGGTAACTGACAGGAAATAAGGTAAATCTTTCGAAGATTTCATTTCAGGTGTCCCAGACTTCAAAGTGCAAAAACCAACTGCAGTGATTTCCTTTCCAAGAGGAAGGATCTTCTCTTCATCCACCAAACCAACCTTGTAAATAGATTAAATGAAATACTCAGAGGACAATGGAACCAACCTAAAAAGAAAACTAAGTATTCTCTATAAGTACAAGAAGTGAATTTTCGAAAAGAAAAAACCAACAGGGTACTGATGACCAAATAGAGCCTGGAGAAATGTGTAAGGAGTCGCAGAAACAGGCTGAAAGTGATGATAAACAGTGACCAGAGGTAATGGATGTCTAGATCCATCCATGTTCACAATCACATACTTAGAGTGTGGCCAACTTCCTGCATCAGCAAGTACAAATGGAACCTATAGGAAAGAAAGTTCAACAAATCAAAGTGTGAAGGTAATATAAATTACACATTTGTGTCAAAAAATATTGAATAAAACACTTGTAAATGGTGGTATTAAAAGGAGGTTCTGAAAAATTCAAAGTGATGAGCTATATGATGCACGAGTAGCATATTTTAAAATAGTGTGCTACGTTCGTGGATGATACATCAATAGATGGATATATTTCATGCAACAATTTCAATACATGCCCACTGCCTCTAAATAGGCTCATGCCTAAGCGGGGTAAAGGGGTCAGAGTATACGCAACCTTACCGTTGAGGTAACAGGGAGGCTATTTCCAGGTTGACCTAAGAAGGCATGCAAATATTATTATACTTTACAATAGGTAAGAAGTGTAGGCAGTGCAATGAGCCATTTTCATATATTCCATATGTCCAAAAGCCAGAGAATATACAATATTTGATTCCATCAGACATGGACGGGAAAATAAATGAGGAAGAAATAAAGTCGAACTCTACCATTCTCATAGAAGATGACTTTGGTTGTTTTCTTGTAAGGAGAGAACGCAACTCTTGAGACCATCCGAAAAATCCTTTCCACTCATGGTATATGCACTGCACAAGGTATATAACACATGACAAGAACTTCAAAATCTGTTTAGTATGGAGTATGGACTCCCGCCTACGTAAACATCATTAAAAAGCCTGGATATAAAACATGTGAGAAGCATAACTTCAAAATATGTTTATGACTATGATGTATCTAAAATTCTAAATGTAATAAAAAGACAAGTACCTCTTCCATCACATCTTTTTAGACCATTCTACACCCCAATAACTAAATCCTACTTAAATGAAACACTAATATTGCAGGAGAGAGACGTCAATTAGTTGTTAACTATCTAACTACAGGCATGAATCTAATTGCAATGCATTATGAAAAAACTACACATTAACAACAACATGTGCTATGAGATCACACAGAATTAGTATTGATGCATGCCAAGAACAACATAAACTCAATGCAAGTTACTTTAACTATGCTTAAGCAACAAATCTTATTATAATACTCTCTCCAGCCCCGAAAGATGGTCTAGTTTGATTTCCAATAGTCACACTTAACAAACTTTATGGACTTAATAAACGAACATAACTTCGATTTGAATCAAAATTCTCATGTGAATAGTAAATTATGTGTAAAAATACTACATCTGGATGTACTTTCACCAAATACTATACAATATAGTGAAATTGAATGGAACTACAGTTGCGGGCGCTGCAAGCCAACACCTTTATCCAGGGATTCATGTGCCATAAGGACTACCATTGATGCATACCCAATAACAAGAGAGACTGGATGCAATTAGGTTCCATCCTCACTCGACAATACAAAATTGAAACCAAAACAACACTAAAAACACACGAAAATCAGAAAACAAAGGAAATTAATGAAATTGAATATAATGACAGTTTGGCTACGCTGCAACAAAACCACACATACACGAAAACACACACAATTTCAGAAAACAACGCAAAATCGAAGAAATTGAATGAAATTACAGCTTGGGTCGGCCGCAATATAACACCCATAATTTCATAAATCAAAGCAAGCTTGAAGCAAAATTATAGTTTGAGTACACTCCAAGATAAGGCACATAATTTAGAAAAAAAAAAAGCAAAAATCGAAGAAATTGAAAGTAACTATGGTTTGAGTGTGCTGCAGAATAATGCCCATAGTTTCAGAAAACAAAGCAAAATCGTAGAAATTAAAGCAAATTACAGTTTGATTACGCCTTTCTCCCCCAATTCATGCGCAAATTGAAACGAAATTACAGTTTCGGTAGGCTGCAAAATCAAGCCTCTTTCCCCCAATTAATTTCAAAAAACAATCCAAAATCGAAGAAATTGAAAACATTACAATATCTAAACCAAAACAACACTAACACATTCACGACAACAAAAATTTCAAAAAATCAGAGCAAAACTGAATAAATTAAAGCAAATTACAGCTTCAGTACGCTGCAAAATCAGGCCTCCTTCCCCCAAGGCCCCAATTGATGCACAATAATAACACTACTCAATCTTCAACAATCGTAAAATGCATAATTTGATAAAAACAAATGAAAATCGAAGCAAATTACAGTTTGAGAACACTGCAAAATCACGCCTTTCTCCCCCAATTGATGCGCAATAATAACACTACTCAATCTTCAACAATCATACAATGCATAATTTAATAATAAAAAAAGCGTAATTTCATAAAACAAATCAAAATCGAAGCGAATTACAGTTTGAGTACGCTGCAAAATTACGCCTTTTTCGCCCGATTCATGTCCAACCAAAACAGTGCTTCTCCAATCACCATTAACACTACTCTTCGAATCAACAACCCCCCGAACAATCACCAGCTTCCCACAACTAGACGATTGGGAGTCATCGATTTCCAATAGGGAGCGGAGATCGGAGACGTGGAGGGAGGGGGCACGTTCAATTTGGCGGAGGGCGGAGGAGGTTGATCGGAGTTTCAGGAGGCTACGGACTGCCACGTAGGCTAGGGCCACGCCGATGAAGGCTCCGTCCGCCGCCAGTGTCAGCTGCGCCACCACTGCCGCCACCGCATCGTCGTGTACGGACATTGGGGATGTGTAGAATCGACTCAAATATGGAACAAATGGTTCATGATAAATTGTCTTGGGGTGATGTGGCCCTCTAAAGGAATTTCTATTAATACGGAACACGGACTATATAATAGTTGCTCCAAGTAGACTTAAAAACTCGTGTTGATAAATCAATCATAATGAGTGGTATGATGTATTTAATTTAAACCCACTAATTCATTAAATTTTAATATTTTAATAATCATTAACTTAAACTTTAATAAAAGTTACACTGTGACTTTTACATATTATATTTTAATTCATGCAATATATTATTGTAATAATATAATAATCTAACAATATTTTCCAAAATATTAAAGACATTCAATCTGAGCTTGAAAAAATGCAATCTAGCCCTGAAATTGAAAGGAATCAATTTATGGAAAAACCTAAGAAATCAACTTGACTGTCTTCTTTCTTTCGAGGAGGCTTACTGGAAACAAAGAGCCAAAATCAAAGCAATCTCTGATGGTGATAATAATTCTAAATTTTTCCATGATCATGCCAAATTTAAAATTAAAATCAATTCTATTCTTGAGATTACTGACGATAACGGTGCTCTCCTTTTCAAGGAAAAAGACATCCAAGATCATTGCAGGAACTTCTTCAAAAATCTCTACACTCCCCCTCCGGGAAATACTCAAAAAAATTTCAAAACCATCTCTCACAATGAATCTCATCTCAATCAAAATCAAATTGAAATGCTTAACCAAGTTTTCACCATTGAAGAAATAAAAACCGCCCTGTTTCAAATGCCCCATAATAAATCTCCGGGACCTGATGGTTTTCCTGCTGAATTTTACCAAGCTAATTAGGACATCATTGGTGATACCTTTCCAGCATTATCCTTGATTTCCTGAATAATGGTCACATTCTTAAGGAAACTAATAACACCTTCATTTTTCTCATTCCCAAAATTCCTCATCCTAATTCAATTAAAGACTTCAGACCTATCAGCCTTTGTAATGTAATCTATAAAATTGCATCCAAAGTTCTTGTCAACAGACTTAAACCTCATCTCAACTCCCTCCTCTCACCCTATCAAAATGGATTCATACATGGCATAGGTGCTCAAGACAATATTCTAATGGCCCAAGAACTTACTCACACCATTCAGTATTCAAAAGGAATAAAGAATGGACTTGCCGCCATTAAAATTGACATGAGCAAAGCTTTTGACAGAATAAAATGGGACTTTCTTTTGGCTATTCTGGAAAAACTCAGATTCCCTCATCATTGGATCTGCCTCATCAAAGAATGCATCTAAATGGTGCAATTTTCTTTCCTTGTTAATGGTCAAACAACGACCCCTTTTAAACCTTCCTGTGGTCTTAGACAAGGGGACCCTCTTTTCCCGATCCTTTTTGCAATCTTCTCCGAAGCTCTCTCAGCCACACTCTCGACTCATCAATCTTCAAATAATCTTAAAGTGGATTTCCGTATGTGTAGACCAAAAATTAATCACTCATTGACGACAGTCTTTTCTTCATTCATCTTGACCCTAAAAGCATTAACGCATTTTGTACTACGATCATGGACTTCTGCGAAGATTCGGGTCAAATTATTAACTTTAATAAATCTTTCATCACCTTCATCCCCTTAACTCCATTATCGTCTAAAAATAAAATACTAGAAAAACTAAATATCAATCCCTCGATCATTTTGCACCATTCGTATCTCATCGATATCAAACCGAAAAGAAAAGCATTTTTCTCTAACATTGTTGACAAAATTAAAAATAAAATCTAAGTTGGAAGTCAAAATTCCTTAATTTTGCTGGAAATTATTAATGAGTCTCGAGTCAACTGCTTATCCTATGGGAATTTACAAGTTTCCTCTTGCAACATTAAATGAAATTGACAAAATCCTTTCAAATTTTCTCTCGGGAGGAACTCATCACACTAACATTCACTGGATTAATTGAGACTTTCTTTGTCTTGATAAAGAATTGGGATACCGTCAAACATTTGCATCACTAACCGCCCTCTTGCTGTGAACGGCCGGGAGTGCTCATTCAAAATCCGGGTTGCCCAATGAGTACTCTTTTCAAATCTACATATTTCCCCAACACCTCCCCCATTGACATTGAAACAAAAAAAAGAAATAATTCATCATGGACTTGGCAAAGTCTTCAAGTTGGTCTTGACCAAACAAAAAATCATATGATTTGGATCATTGCACAACCAAAGATCAACATTTGGAAAAGATTACTGGATTCCAGATATTCAACCGAATTCTCCTTTACATAACTTGTACTTCAAAAATAACCAAGCTTTCAATATACGTGAAAATAATTCCTCCTCATTCAAGGAACTCACCGAATACTCTAAAATCTTTTTCCCCTATAATATCACCAAAAATACAAATTAAACCCTGTGTATTCAGATTCTGTTTGGCCAAAGGATGTATTCAAAACCAAAGATATTTACCAAAAAATCAATAAAAATGCCATTAATAAAACTAAAAATCCTAAAAATCATAGTTCTATCCCAACCAAAACTTGGAAAAATATTTGGAAACTCAAAGCACCACAAAAAATCAAAATCTTCATTTGGAAACTCCTTTTAAACAGATTGCCAACCCTTGACCAACTCTCGGTTAAAACTAATAAGTGCATTTCCACAAAATGTGTCTTTTATACTGAATTAATTGAGACTTGTAACCACCTTTTCCTTCATTGCCCTTTCGCAAATCATATTTGGACCAATCAACTCCCCGAGACCCAAGCTCTTAAACAAAACCAAAATATATCATGGAAACGACCTCATGTTCAACGACCTCATGTTCAACGCCCCCACTCTAAACCAAAATCAAATTTTACATTCCAACAACAATCTCTTTGAATCATGGAACTTGGTTTTTAAAAATCAGAAAAGAAACATGAATTCAAATCCCCAAGTTTTGACATCTCCAACTTTTTTCAATAAAGATCATAATATCAAAAAAAATAGCGATCAGTTTGGTAGATCACAAAAAAGACTCAGACCAGACGTAAGAGATCTCAAATGATCCATGCCCGATCTGGCTAATTAACGTGTATCATCAAGGAAAAAGAAAAACAATTGAAGGAAGCAATGTCTACAATCACAGCAAAACCCATCCTTGCCCAAACTCCTTTGGAGAAATTATCCTTCTGGCCTCGCTCCTCGGAGCCAACTATAGATCACATGCTATTTACTATATTACCGATAATTTTACTCTCGGCAGACTGACTAAACTCTTCAACGTAAAGAAGCAAAAGTGGGAAGAAGTTTTAAACGAAGAACGGGCGACGTCAGAAAGCTTATTTCGATTCCCAAACCCGACGCCGTATTGCTTTATTACGCTGATATTTCTATTTTGTATTTCAATTCTACAGAATGTAATAGTTCTAACACTACTGATAGTGCTTCTGTATTGAACATTTGCTAATTAATATATGCATTAATTATAAAAAAAAAAACCAATTAGACATTTATATTTAGCACAAAATATGAAATATTGAACATGGAGTATATTAGTACGCAGTAGTTAGTATGTTCAGTAAACAACGTTCACATAAAACTCAAACGAAGATCCATCCAAATCATGATTATAAAAGTAGGTTTATTTAGGTTTCTCATATAAACACAAAATACTCTATCAAGTTACCAAGAAATATTTACAACGTTGGAATTTCTCCTTTCTTCAATTACTCTCTCTGTTCTTCATTAATATAAAAAAATTACAGCTTGAGAACTTTTTTACTTGTCTTTGTTTCAATATTTTAACAATCTTACAAAACCCGAAATATTTGCAATTTCTTGAAAAGTTTTAGTATGTTGCGAAAGTGGACAATTGAAGAACAACCATTGTTGATGTTGGCAAATCTTGCTATCAGAGAAGATGAAAAAGAAACCAAGAAACTTTCCATAGTAAAGGCTGAACAACAAAAAGGAAGTGTTACATCTTGTTCCTTCATCTCAAAGGGTTTAAAGCAGTTTTGGAACACAAAGAAACGATCAGCTACTGGACAGAAGAAGGGGGTCAAAAACTCTTCTCATGATCATGAAGAAAAAGGGGTGCAGAAGGAAACCAGTTTCAAGATTATTTTTGATCATGAGAAAGAAGAATGGGTAGTGCATAAAAAACAGAAATGGTCCATAATGGAGGAGGGGGAAGACATTGCAGAAAAGGGTTCAAGAACAAGACTCTTGAATCTTGATCAAACAGGGCCAGAGAAAACACAGAGTTCAGAAAAAAAAGTGCCAAGAATTTGTAATAATGATTTCGTTCCAGAAAATAACAAAAGGAAGTATACTAACAATGGTGATAATGTCATCAAGAGAAGGAAGCAGGTTCTAATGCCCTCGATGGACCTGACCGCCTCCTGAATTGCCTGAAGAATTCAAGAAAAAGATTTCTGAATTGGCTGGAGGAAATATTATTTCACATGAAAATTTGGTGGTACAGAAAAAACTTGAAGATAGTGATTGCAATGGGGGTCAAAACAGGTTCTCAATCCCAAAGGGTATCTTAAGCAAACCATTTCTTGAAGATGATGAAAAGGGTGAAAAATATCATATGGTTCATATAATTGACCCCTGTCTTAAGCATTATAAAATTAAGTTATCATTGTGGAAACCATTTTATGCTTTGAATGGAGACAATTGGAAGGTGATTAAGAAAGAAAACGATCTTCAGCCTGGGATGATTATGCAATTGTGGAGTTTTCGAGTGAATAACAAATTATGGTTTGCACTTGTCAATTTGACATCACCCATTGAGAATGTAGGGATGGAAGAAGCTGAAAAAGGGAGTGATCATGGAGGAAGCAGTGAGGCCTGTGGATCATCTGAATAATTTGAGTTAATTTTTTTTGGAGAGAACTGATTATGGAAACTCCTGAGGATCAAGATCATCATATTCTTTATTGTTTTCAATTAATTTTAAAATATTTTATTGATTTTATGTTTTAGTAGGGTTTATTATTTTGTACTTATGTTCTTGCACTGGATATGACTGCAAGATAGATCAAATCTGCCTAATAAATATTTGACTTGTCTCTAATCAGAAGAATAAATATTCCCTAACAAAAGTTTCTCTAAATTTTCATAGCATTATTTGCTAGTTGATAAACTTGCCATTCTTCTTAATTTATAAGCTTCATTTTTTCTATGTATTTCTGCATCCAAAAATGAACTGAAACAGAACTGAAAGACTTAAGTTGATCCATTGCCAAAACTCAAATGACATATGCCTTTTCCTATGGTACTTTCCATCAGGTTATTAAGTCTCATTTCAAAAATTTAATTGAGTTGGATAAGTGCAATAGGTCATGAGTAATCTTAGGGCAATTGTATTACTTCTTATTTATTTAAATAATAATGGCACTTAGCTTCGTTGGTATATTTACTAGTACGTAGTATTATTTTTCTCAATATTTGAAGTGTGTTTTTAGAAGTGATAATGTGCCGAATCATTTCCCTAATTATATAGGAATTGAAGCTCGATTAGAATATGTGATTAGCGTATCTGAGTTTAGCAATCAAACAACAATAAAATATTGCAGGCGCAGAAATCACTTGGCCGCTAAGAATGTCAACCACATATTTAAGGCTTTAAGCAATATAATGTTATGACGTTTGAAACCAGCTAACTTCATCATATGCTTAAAAAACAGAGGATTGAGGCCTCCTTTACCATGCATGAGAAATGTTAAGAGTAGTTTCCTAATTCCTTCATACAATGAAGAGCATATCATCACTATATAATGTAGTATGTGTTAATTTGGATTCTAATTACTGATTAATGATATATTGTGTAATTTCATTACTGATTATTTCATATTTGAGGAGGGATCTATCAGAAGTAAACATTTGTTAGTGTTAGAATTAGATCGAGTTGTTTGAGTATTTGGGTGTTAGCAAAATTGATGACACTTGGCTAAATATACGCTTTGTAAGGTTTATTTGTTTCCAAACTTTAAAATCCATAAATATTGTATTTGTTTTTGTATCCAGTTTATTGCAATTTAAGGAGGTGGCGATAGGGAGAGATTCGCCGATTCTGAAGCCCAGGGGATAGAATCTTAAATTTCAAGGGGTGGGGAGGTTGCAGTGAGGTTGGGGTTGGGGTTGGGGAGGAAGGGGTGGCGGATTGGGTTTGGTTTTGGTGGACGGTGGGCCGAGGGGTGGGGGTGGGGTGGGTAATGGGAGTGGTGGTGGGTGAAGGTGGCAGTGGGGGTAGGAGAGGGGATGGGGGAATGGTGGTATGGGGTGAGGAAGGAGGTAGTTGGGTAGGGAATGGTGGTGGTAAGGGACGGTGGCAATGGGGGTATGAAAAGTGGTGGGAGTGGTAATTTTGATTTTGAAGGAGGGGGTATTTTCGCCTTTTGAAGGAAGGGGTTTGGTAGTGTAGAACAAGTAAAAGGCAATGTATTTGTTCCTAAGTACACTTTACTCTTTTGTCAACTCGAAATGAATAGATTCGAAAATATCAATAAATGTTATCACATGAATAAGGTCACGTAGTATAAAAAATCAGTGCATGGAGAAAACTTAGTAGCTTCTATGGGAGGGAGGAGGAGGGGGAATTACAAGAGATAACAAAATACTAGTGCAAAGAACCACATCTTGATATTAATTTCTGAATACAATTAGCAATATTTCTTGATAATACAACCATGAAAGTTATGTACAGATGTTCCATAAATATTTACATGCCATCTATAAGTGGTCAGCTTCTCAACCCAACCCTGGGTCTGGTTGCGGCTTTGGCATTGGAGAGAGGAAGTCCCTGGTTGTACATGCGTTGGATCTCCTCCCTGTACTCCGTCAACGACTTATCTGGTAACGACAGACTTAGTTCCACCACATCTCCCATCTTTAGCTTGCAAGTAGGATCTCCGACGGGGGTGTGGTTAACACGTGGCCGAAGGTCTTCCTTGACTGGAAATCCATAGGGAGTCCATCTACAACTTCCATGAACTCTTGCCAACAGGTCTGTAATAGTTGAGTTGGCAGGGAATTCTTGCACCGACATCTGCAACAATCAACCCATATCAATGATATTCAGAATCTTGAACCGCCAAAAAAATGTTCAAAATATGACAGATTTGAGTTAGTTTATATGGTGGGAGTACCAGAATGTCATAATAAACTAATATTCTCAAGAGGAACAGAACATGGAATTTTGAAGCTGATAAGGCAAACCTTGTTCATTTTCAGCATTCGTGTTTTACTTGTCTAAAATAAGCATCCACTAACTACATCAGTATTCAAGTCAATTTGACATTAACATTAACATGCCCCAACGCATGTTACAGTAGATGTAGTTCATAGTGAGAGAATGAGAGACCTACCTTATCATTCTCTATCACAATTATAAAAACAGGTCCATCAGATCAACAGTGAGGTATGTAAGAGTGAGGGCAATTTTGAGAATGAGAAGGGAATTTGCAAGGCAGACGTGAGGAGTCACTATAACAAATGGATGATCGATCTTTGATCATCGTCTCACATTGCCATGTAACAACCCACCGTGCCCACTCCACCATTTGCAACACAAAGGACGAGTGTTCGCAGTCACCTTCTTTGTACCTCCAGTGAGCTGCAAACCCAAATTCAGCTTGCAAATGCATCTCCTTTGTTCTAATCTGAACTTCAAGAGGGACCATCCCATCCCCCATAACTACTGTATGTAAAGATCGATACCTGAAAATCAATTACAGTATCTTAGCAAATGGATTGCACTAACCCAAATTTCAAGCATTACATCAGAAAGTTTTAAGACATCATTCTTACCCATTGAGCTTCGGATGAACGATGTAGTCTTTGAACCTACCAGGCACCTCATTCCACAACTGGTGGACAATCTGTAATGCTTTATAGCAATCTTCCTCTTTTTCAACAATCAATTGAAGCCCATGTATATCATGAATTTCATCCATATCTAACTTCTTCTGGCAAAGTACTTGCACCAACTAATCTAATATGCTCCTTTTGAAAATACTAAAAATTCCCAAGGTAAACATAATTATTGTTAACCACCAAAACGCACGCTGACACAATCATATGGAACAATGATGTATATCACATTATCACTATATTGCAAATTTTTCCAACTTAACCAAACCCAATTAGCTAATTTTTTCAGAAACCCCCTCCCACTAAATTTTCCAACAACAAACCCAATAAGCATAAACAGTGCTTCTCCAATCACCATTAACACTACTCTTCGAATCAACAACCCCTCGGAGACGTGGAGGGAGGGGGCACGTTCAATTTGGCGGAGGGCGGAGGAGGTTGATCGGAGTTTCAGGAGGCTACGGACTGCCACGTAGGCTAGGGCCACGCCGATGAAGGCTCCGTCCGCCGCCAGTGTCAGCTGCGCCACCACTGCCGCCACCGCATCGTCGTGTACGGACATTGGGGATGTGTAGAATCGACTCAAATATGGAACAAATGGTTCAAGGGGATAAATTGGTTCCTTTGGGGGTGGATGTGGCCCTCTAAAGGAATTTATTAATACGGAACACGGACTATATAATAGTTTTGGTGTGTATAACAGTTCATCTCAAGTAGACCCCAAAAACTCACCCCGAATAGTGTTTGGGTTTGGGTATAAAATTATTTATTTCTTACTCTTCACATTTGCGAAGTGTAGAGTTAAGAAAGTTCATTAAAGGGCAAAATACTCATTTAAATTTAAAAAGTTACTATTCCCAATTCAATTAAAATATGCGAGTCGGACTCGAATATCAATTCAAATTATGGATTTCAGGACTCGGTCAATTCAAATGTAGTAAGTGATAGTCCTTCGGTACTCCATCGTGACTCAGCTGGCGGATTGTCAGGTGGTTCAGTATGGAGTCAAATTTTACAAATAGTTTAATTTTAGAATTCGATGATGGAAATTCATGGTTAATCTTTAGGAGGGATTCCATGGAGTTAAGCAAGGGAAGCTTTTTTAGTTGAATTCAAATAATTATTTTTCCATTAATTTTATTTATTTTCGATCAAGTATGCATATAAAGACATTCTTGATTTGAAGGCTACTCTATGATGTTCATGTTGTCCATTTGGATTTGTTCCTATGTATTGGCGGTTACCACTCAGAGAACGTGGAAGCCATGATGGCTGAAGCCAAATTTTATTTTTTTCACTATTTTGCGCCATGCTACTACTAGAAACTTATCTACGTATATAATCAATGAAGGGTGAATTGTCGGTTAGATGAGGCCCCACGTTCTATAAATGAAGCCCACGTTTACTTTGCAAGATATAGCTTCTCCAGCCATTCATTTATAAACTCCCGGTGATTTAATTTTCGACAAGCTGAGAACAAGCTGCTCATTTGTTTTGAACTGATTTGCTCACAATCTCCACCAATCATTCTTTAACTACACACAAAATCGGGTTATACATGAAACCAAATTAACTTTCATCGGAGATTAAGAAGAATCGAGATGAAGTGATGCTGCTTGATACTTGACTACTACCGTCACTCTGAGTTACTACAAACAACAATCATTTCCTTAGAATTTTTTAATTTTAAACTAACATTAAAAAATAAGTTGGTCATTTTAAGAATTCAAATTGAGAAATCTACCGAAAAGTTGGAATTTTTAAGAGAATCTAAATTGAGAAAATTATTTTTAAGTCAAAACTGAGAAATTCAAACAATAAAATTATAATTTTTTTAAAAGTTATTAAGTGAAAACTATTATATAAACATAAAAATCTAAGATTTCTTATTAATATATGAATATTCACATGCAATCATTAAATATTGTTTACATATTATCTCTGTATGAAAATTGAACATTTTTAAAATTAAAGGGAGTTTCTTGAGATGACTAAGAGTAATCTTTCTTCAAACCAAATAATAAGTTGACTTTTTGATAACTTACTATTTCAAAGGATCCCAAAGAATTGAGATAAGATAGAAATATGATATTCTTTGAATTGAGAATTCTTCGATTGAAGGTTTGTAATATCTACTCCATATTTGCTTTGTTTGACCTCTCACCTCTTCTTTTACAATGAAATTGTACTTTAGCCTTTATTAAGTTGAGTGTGGATTATTCGTTTGAGCTTTGGTGAGGATGGTTTGGGCCTTTAGGGTAGAGATATTTCATGTGTCATGTTTGTATATGTAGGTAGTGAGTTTGGACTTTGCTTATAGTGTGATATAGGTTTGTGAGTTGGGTTTTCATTATTTTGGGTAAATATGTAGGACATTGTAGGTATTTATCTATTATTTTGGATTTTAGCTGTATCATAGAATTCATAGTAGACTATATATTGTAATGAATTTTGTTTGTCATTATATCAATCATAAAATGTTAGATATACTAAAATAGACAGTTGTCGATAGATTATAGCCACTTAATTTTATAATCTTTGAATTGTACCCACTTTTTAATTGTAGCCATATAATTAGTAGCTCAAAAATTCTATAATGTTTACATAATTTGTACATACAAAATTTGCCACTATCACTCGATTAATATTGTTTAAGTTTTCTCATTGAAGAAACTATTAAGATTTATGACAATGCAGCTAAAAAAAACAATCACATCTAAGCATGAATCCGGAATACACTCCAAAGCCGGACAAGAAGAGTGTAATCTTTGCACTGCTTGAAGGAAGACAAGCGAGAGTTGCTAGGCAAATAAAGGCAAAGTGAATCCAAGGTATCACAGATGAATCAAGGTTTATGTCGATCGGAGAACAACCGGCCAAGAAGTGATAGAGCGACAAAAACGTTCTCATGCACAAAATATTAGGAAAACGAGCACGTCAAGTACAATATACACAAAGAAAATCAAATCATGTCAATTCTCTTTAATGCCTATACAAACACATCAACCACCTTGAGAAATCGTGAATGAAAGTAAATCTTAATTTAAAATGTATCTTTATTTATTTTAGTAATACGATAACCTTTATTATTACCAAAAAGAGTAGAGAATGAGTGGTTGGACATGTAAAGTTCACTCTCGCATTAGAATTGGGAGAAGGCTGAATTACTGTCGAACTTTGAGTATAGGAGCTCAAATGAAATGGACAAAATAGGATTCTGGTATGTTTTTAAATACTTTTAACTAATTGAAAGTATATGGTTTATTAAAAATAAAACTTATGGTTTCATATGTGCATCGAATGGCAATTTAGGATGTAGAGGATGTAGATACATACGAGAAAAATGTAGTCATCAACCCCTCTGCGGTATGTTTATTGTACTCAATTTCAATAACAACTCAATCTTATTTGTTTCAACATTTGATTGGACCATTTAAAATAGAATGTAAATAACATATTTAGTTCATAATTTAAATATAGATGTTGGTGGTCAACAAAATCGAAGAAGGGGCACCGGAGGATATCGCCTATTATAGCGTAATTATCAAAGAAAAGAATTGAAACTATAAAACATAATGGCACCAACCTAAAGTATGTTCATATTTTCATCTGACGCTATTTCACCAGGGAATCGTTACTTGATTATGTTGTCTTGATGGAACTTTGGAATTATCAACTTACACCAGTCCACGAATTGCTCAGAATTATTCTGCCTTTCCAGGCACACGAAGGTAGACAATTTCGGCGGTACATCAGGTGCATTTGCATTACTTGATGGAAGTACATTATGATGAAAATCTAGGAGTTGGAGAAGAGTATATACATTTCGTTACATGTATGATATACCATCGGATAGGAGGCCAATTCTTGTTCGAAATGAGGTCTAGATATGATCCTGTCTTGGACAGGATCACGGTCTCGGCAGGATGCTTAAAAGTGCTTCGACACCATAGGAATTTGGTGTTGAAGATACAAAATATACTACAAAAGTAATCCTTTTTGTCAATGTGCATGACTAAGGCCCATGACAAGACTTACCCACGTGTCAGTTGCTCATCAAACAAGGCACCAAACTTGCATCAATTGTTTGGAAATCATGAAAATTGATTCCCTTTTATTATGTCAATTGCGATAATTGTGTATCAATTCATTTTCCAGAGTTGGTTAAATGTGATTACTGAAACTTAGTGTTCACCTTAGTAATTGTATATTACTAGTGTGAGTTCATGATAATTTAAGGGTTATAGCGATTGCTAGATCTTACTCGTGTCGTTATAATAATAATGGTGGTCGATTATTATTATTATACAACTTACTATTATCTGAGCCTAGAAGGTCACGCACACATACAATGATATTCAATTATATTTCATGCATGAAATTAAGCGAAACTTGTAAATTAAGAGATATCCTCTCCAACATATATATTTTGTCAATATATTGATGAACATCAATTGGTTAAACTTACAAGTTTAATCAATTAAGCAATTGAAATTGATGAATAACTTGATAATTTATTCGATAGTGACTCGTTAGTATTTTAATTGACTTGTCAAGTTAATTAAAATGGAACAACTCACTAGTGACTCATTATTTGATTACGAGCCATAACAGTCTAATTAAGTTAACGAGTTAAGCGGCTTTCTTAACGAGTTGCTTGGTGGAATTAGGCATTTGGTGGCCAATTAAAGAAAGAGAGCGAGGTGGAATTAGGCATTTGGTAATCAAAAGCCAGGCCCCCCCGTTTAGGAAGATTTTTCTCTTCCAATTTTGTTCATACAACTCTAGCAAGTTCATCTCTCGGATTCAATTCCCTCCTGGTGTGTGCATTTCTAGAGGACATCTTTTTGGTGTTGGTCAAGCAATTGGAGGGCTATTTGAGAAGGGACACACGTGAGGCTTGGCTTGAAGTGGGTGATTTCATTTCGTCTTCCGCTGCAATGTAAGAACTCTTTTATTCATATTGCAATTTATGTGTTTTAGATTAATATACATTATTTTGAGGATCCGGGATGTATGAATTTGGTGTTTTATCACGAGTAAAATTCATACTAGATTCCTTGATAGCCTCAGAGCCTACTCAAGTTTGATGTATTTCTAATTCGATTTGTGTGTTGGCAATAGTTGTTAATTAATTAGATTGATTCATGATTTGTATATTCAATTGATGAATATATATGAAAAAATCAACCCATTTTTTATGTAATATCCTGACTGAAATCATCATTTCATTGTATTGATTTTGATGATTCTTGTTGTTTAAGTGTTCATGAAATGAAAGGGATTAAAACTTGATTAATTTGTATTTTAATTTTAGGTAGAATCATTTTAGAATTTCTGAGAGGTTAGAAATTTGAAATTTCCTAAATTAATTTACATGTTGAACCCTTTGAGAGTTCATCTCAGATTTTTTGCCAGAATTTTGAAATTTTTTAAAGTACTACGAAAAAATTCATTGAATTTACAGATTGTTTTTAGATTTAATCGAAAAACTAGAGGTCGTTTGGTGAAATTCAATTGGGCGTGTTCAATAATGATATTGTTGATGTTCAAAGTCGAATCCTAGAACTTTTGAATTTTTGAACCTCCAAATTGTTTTTACAAAATTTGCAATTAATGTGGCCAGAAGTGAATTGTTCTTCTAACATTCGTCGTCGGACTTGCGGGAACATGTGAGGCCACCAGGTGGCTTCACCGGCCCGATACTCTGGCACCACCCGGCGTGTCGGCTGGCCGGGAGCCCGGTCGTTTGTCTCTGTTAGTCGTCGAACCGTTTTAGAAAAACCCTAAATGTATTTTTATGTAATTATTTTGGTTTTAAAAAATTATTGGTAATTATTAATTTAGGTTTTTAATGTTAAATCATAAATTTTATCATTAAGATGATTGAATATATATCTTGAATGGCATTAAATTTGATTTATATTTCCTTTTCATAATTATTTTCATTAATTGATAATTTTGAAAATATTTTCATGGTAACTTTTAAATTTTGAATTTTGGAGTTAATTACTTGTAAGTAATTATTTCATGATTTAATAGGTTGGTAATTATTGTAATAATTATCATTAATTAATATTAATGAATATATTTAAATTGAAATTTACATTGGTGATAATTAATTGTAAAATAATGGATAATTAATTAGTCAATTATGAACACATTTATTTTTATTTCATTTAATATATATGACATTAAGTGCATTTATTTGTTTTAATATTTTGCCTATATATATTGTTATGGAATGGAATGGAGGTGTATAGATATGACCCACGTTTTATTTCGGTCTGCGTACCGTATTGTTGTAAATGACCTATTTGAGTCATATTATTTTATTTAATTTTCTTGTTTCTCCCCTGACTTGCATCTTTGTCTAAGTTAGGATTAGTGTATTAGTGTAATTCAAAACCCGAACCTTAGTGAAATTAGAAGCTTGAAGACAAGAAAAAAGTAATAGAATTCAAATGCTGGATTTTCAAGTTTGAAAACAATAATGAGGCCTAGGAGTCGTATCATACGCCTGCTTGAATGTGCATTACTTGTTTTATTTTTCATGTTGTACATATGATTGATTATATTTGCTACAATTGCATGGTAAAATAAAAACAATGTAATAATAATCTCACCATTAGAATTTAAGCAATATTTCTATGCAATTTTAAAGTTGTGAAATCGATTCATCATCCCCGGGCACACGTGATGGCAGTGTTCACAGGTTTTGCAATTTGATATGACAATGGATCATGTTGAAGTGATTTTCCACCCCTAACGTTGTGGGCTTTAGGATGATCACTCCAAGTAACTATTTGGTTTGGTGGGTATACTTAGCGGTTTGTCGAAGATACAAAGTCGGTAGCATCTTGAATGAGTATGCTAGCGTGTAACGACCCGCCCCAGGTCGGCCGCCCTGAGGTTAAGGTCATCAACAACCTGTACACCAGAGTCACCGATCGATGGATACCAACATACAAAAACTCCATTTGACATTAATAATAATAAAAATACACTTTTGTCCATCGTGGTGAACTAACAACATATACAATAAAACAACGAACAACATAATTCAAATTCACCATACTTATACAACTCAAAGATACACAAAAGTCAAAAATACAACATAGGAAAGTATGACGGACCCCTCAATAATCTGATTACCCAAGTCTAACAATATACAAATCGACAACAAAGAGAAACGGCGATGAGAATTCCTATACCTACCGCCTCATCTGATCTTCCATCTGCGGCCTATCCAATGCGACTTCTGTGACCTCAACGTCGACCTCTTAGAACCTAGGCACATGGCAGCCAGCCCATAGAGAATAGGGAGTATTTATTAAGAGTGAATACAAGCTACCACGGACTTGATCCACATATACATATTCATACTTATATGATAACATATGTATACATGACCAGGGCCCACCTTGATGAATAACGGTCACAACTCATAGAATCGTCTTATACGATGTTACATAATACTATACACATGAGCTTATAATCATAATTAACGCATATTCATTCAAAGGAAGCTTGATTTGACACAAAGGCATCAAATGAGGAATCACACTCCAAATAATACACACATGAGAATCCACCTCCAAATAATACACACATGAGGAATCACCTCCAAATAAGCACACATGAGAGAATCCACCTCCAAATAATACACATATGAGGAATCCACCTCCTATGTCAGATAAAGCCACCACCTCCATCCCCTCCCGACAGAACTACACCCTCAATGTGCATATCACACAAAACCTCCCGAATCACGGGGGCTGCAATATGCCTTGGCACCCAGGCCTCGGTGGGAGTCACCGCGCCTCATGATAACACACCATAAAGCAATCAAACACATCAGCACACAGCCACACAAAATCTCATAACATGAATCATGTTCACAACTATCCCATGATATAAATCATAATCACTAATATCTCATGATATGAATCATAGTCTCAATTATCTCATAATATAACTCAGAATCTCAATTATTTCATCATATGAATCATAAATCAAAGTTTACACATAATATCAATCATAATCACACAATACACATATCAGAATAATCCCAAGATAACACATGCAAAATATATAACATAATATATATGAAAGGTCCCCATCGTGAGATTTGTACTCACCTCGAGCCCAAACGATATGTGGCTCTAGGTCCTGGAAATTGCTAAATCCGGGCTCAACTCTGTTCAAGGAAATTATACATTATAACACATTTGTAGAATAACCTCTTTTAGCATCTATATTAACTTGAGTGTTATATACCCGTCTCCACGATTCAAATTTACAACCCTTAGCAATCATCTTATCCCCAGTTGGTATACACTTTTAATATTCCAACATAACTACATTGTCGCCAACCGTAAAATCTCAATATTCGGTCATCGCCTTATTACTGACAATAACTCTTTAAGCACATTCCTAATCAATCAACAATCAATTGACAACTAATTAATCCATTAAATACAACCTCCAATTCAAGCTAAATCCTATCAGACTTTAAACTTTCTCCTTGCCAATCTCTCCTTATCCATATCCAAACCAATAATTCTATACCCAAAAACAACTATATTAAAGTTCTCTAACCTCATATTACAATTTAAGTTAATTTAAAGAAAAGAAAGTCAATAAAGTCAGCCCTCAACTTTTCACTTTCTAACCCCAATAATCACTCAAAATCTGTTAATCCCCAATCGATACTCTAGGATAACATTTCTATGCCATAATAAATTCCAAGATCTAAAGTCAGCAAAATCCAAAAGTCAACTCTTCTTTAAAAACTCAAAAGTATCTCAGATTTGATCTTTGTTGCACAAATATGATGAGGATGATGAGAAGCAAATCCACCACTGATCTTGAGTTTAAGCGACAATCGATGAAAATGGAAGAAAATTTTGAGGGGAGTGTTAAATTTTTCGGCCAAAAGAGGGGAAGAAGAAGGTTTTGGATGAGGATGGAGATAGTGGTGTGGAGTGGGAATGTTAGAGGGAAGAAATTTAAGTTCCGTTTGGTTTCGGTTAATTTTACACTTCCCGCGTCTCAACGAAACCCGATTTTCATTGTGTTATTCCCGAGGCATATATTACTACTCATCTCATACCGTTTCGATATATCGATATTATTCCAAAGTATTATACTTCTCCGGGTCCACCACAAATAGAAATATACCACCAACAGAGCAGTTTGTTGAATTCTCAGTACTCGGCAGTACGAGTACTACTTTGAGAAATCTCCACCGAGGAAACTTATATACTATCAACATAATAATTGTAAGGAACGGCTTATTTCATAGCGACACAGAGTTATATAGTTTTACATAATTGGTTGATAACTTTACTAATATCTTGGATTGAAAATGTATGTAGTGTTGCGTTTGAATTTGAGTATAATAGGTCTTGATACTAATATATTTAGGTAGTTTGAAGTATTGTATTTTACTTTACAATTTATTTGTAAGTGTTTAGCATGATGAGTTCTGATTACGTTTGTCTTTTATTTACTTGACTACCTTAGAATTGTAATGGCTACCACAGCTCTTACTCCCAGAACACCAAACCGCTTATCATGAAAAATTGCAAGGCGGGCTCTTTCGAATTTTTGAGTGGTCTCGAAAGCTTGAGAATCATTCTCAAGCGAGAAGAAGCTGAATAAATGTGAACAATAAAGTTTCCTCCAAACCTAATGATTGTGCCTCCCGTTAGGAAAAGGATCCCCTGAAATCTGAAGTACGTCTTTGTAGATGTCAATATCTCATGCTTGCCAATAGGCCTTCGTTCCCGAGATTCAATATGAAAAGATGGCGGCATATGACATATACGGTAACGAAATTATTCCGAAAGGAAGCTGAAACAAGATATGGCTTACGTCTGTGCTCTCGTGGATAGCGGCTTGAGGAAACAGACGAACCCATGACCTACATATCATTAAAATGATTTGGCTTGGTCGTCGACTCAACGCCACAGGCACGATGTCTCTCAAGCCCAGGCTGTGGACCTCATCTAAAGTTTCTTCATGCCCAAATTCTCTCAATTTTCTTGAACTTCAATGTATGCACAAGTTTGAGTTATCTCACAAGCAGGCTGCATAATATGATCCACGAATCTTTGGAGGCAGACATGGGTAAGACTAAAGCTTCTACACTTTCTGTTTTGGTGGTCCAAACAAAGAAGAAATTTAAGAAGAAGAAAGAACTTTGCAGCCAAAGCCAAGGGTTGAGTAATCCCAATTGTAGACAGGGAGACACTTAGGAAGGATGACGAATGTCATTATTGTGGGAACTTTGGAGTGCTTTGGAAATGGAGCCTGCGGGAAGTTCGAGATGATAGGAAGAATGGTCTCACGACCACTCAGCCTACAAGTATGCATGTTATTGAAGTTTGTACAACTTCTAATTCTACTTCGTGGGTGCTAGACATTGGTTGTGGTTCTGCATTTGTCATGATGGAACTCGAGTCAAGTAGAAAGAATGGCTAGAAAGGAAATGGTGTTGAAATCAATGAGGAGTGATTCCCACTTTTATTGTGCCCGTTGCGACAATTGTGTAATTCATTTACGGGTTAGTTAATGTGATTCTTTGGAACTTATTGGTTCACTGTAGTAATTGTATATTACTAGTTTGGGTTCTCATGATAATTTAAGGGGTTATGACGTTGCTTAGATCTTATAATTAATCGTTATAATAATAGTAATTGGTCAATTATTATTATTATTATACAACTTACTATTATCTGAGCCTAGAAGGTCACACACATACAGTGACGTTGGATTATATTTCATGTATGAAATTAAACTACATTTGCTAAATTGAGAGTTGATTGTAATCAACGAATATTCTCAATTGAGATTTTACATTGATAATGTAAAATAGAAATTGGATGAACCCGAATTAATTAATTAGTCAATTGAATTAATTAGAGTAGTTGAATGAGCTTGTTAGTAGCAGTTACTAATAACAACTTGTTAGTGTTTGATTTTACTTGGTTTAATTAAACTTAGCAGATTCGGCTCATTAAGCTATTCGGTTGGGCTTTAGTTTGACATATATAAGCAAGCTTATTGGGTTTTCATCATAACATGTTTCATGGAAATGAAAAAACAAAAGCCTCACTCCATTTCTCCTCAATATGGCCGAAATGTTCCAAGGGAAGAATTGAAAATTCTTCTCTTGATTTTCTCAATCAACCCATGTTACAGCAAACACAAATGTGGATTCAACCTCTCTGGTGTGCAGCAACAGAGGCACTACATTTGAAGTGCTCAAATTTGGAATTCAAAGGAGGATTTGTGAAAGAATGTGTTGATGGAAGCTACGGTGGCATCCTTTGTAAGTGCTGCATTATTCATAATTGTTAATTATGTATTTTAGATTAATTTATATCATTTTGAGGGATCGAGATTATATGAATTTGGTGTTTATCACAAATGAAATTCATACTAGATTCTATGATGGCCTCGAGGCCTACTCAGAGTTTGATATATTTTTATCTAATTTGATTTGATATTGACATAGTTGTTAGTTAATTTGATTATTTCCAAGATTTATATATTCAATTGATGAATATATCTGAAAAAAAAATCAACCCATTTTTTATATATGTTTCACATGCATTTGGAATCATCATTTCATGTATTGATTTTGATGATTTGATGTTTAATTGTTTCATGAATGAAAGGATTAAAAATTGATTAATTTGCATTTTAATTTGAGATAGAATCATTTTTGATTTTACGGTGAGGTTTAGAAATTTGAAAATTCTGAAATTAAAATTGTGTTCTTGAGCCTTTGAGGTTCATGCCGGTTTGTTTAAGAATGTTTGAATTTTTAAGTACTCCAAACAATTTGTTGAATTCTGGATTGTTTGGGTTTAATGAAAAAAACTAGAAGTGTTTTTGATAAAAATACCACTTGGACTTGTTCAATAATGATATTGATGTTCAAAAAAAATCCCGGAATTTTTTGAATTTTAACCTCAAATCATTTTACAAAAGTTGCAATTAATGCGGAAAAACTAAAGCTGAATTGCAAAAATGGGGTCGTAGGAACTGCGAGCGGTCTCGAGCGTCCGTGCCGGAGTAATTCGACCACGGGGCCGTATCCATTCAATAAATGTCTGGCACCCGACGTAGCGTGTCATTCTTGGGTGGCGGAGGCAAAAAGCGGTTTCCAGTCGTTGAAGTTAGGTAGATCCGTTTAGAAAACCCTAAATGTATTTTATGTAATTATTTTTTGGTTTTGAAATTATTGGTAATTATTAATTTTGGTTTTAAATGTTAAATCATAAATTTTGTCATTGAGATAATTGAATATATATCTTGAATGGCATTAAATTTGATTTATATTTCCCTTTCATAATTATTTTCATTAATTGATAATTTTGAAAATATGTTTCATAGTGACTTTTTAAATTTTGAATTTTAGGTTAATTACTTGTAATGAGTTATTCCATATTTAAGTGGTTGATAATTATTGTAATAATTATCATTAATCGTAATGGAATATATATTTAAGTCAAAAATTTACATTAATTGATAATTAGTGGCAAATGTAATGGGTAATTAATTAGTCAATTATGAACACATTTAATCTCATTTTATTTAATATATATGACATTAAGTGCATTTATTTGTTTTAATGTTTTGCCCATATATGTTGTTATGGAATGGAAAGGAGTATTTAGATATGACCCAGTTTAATTTGTTTATTCTGATGCAACGTCTTTGGGAAATGTTATGCTTGACTTCTTGAGTCGTGTTCTTTTATTCTTGTATTCATTTACCCTGAAATGCAAATCTTTGTCTAAGTTGGAGTTAGGTATTAGTATGTCTTTAGCTGTGGTGGCATTGAAGATAGCATTTCCTAAAGAGCGGCCACTTGGAGAACTTGAGGTTTCAAGGTCTTTGAAAGACTGGACTTGCACTTGTTAAGTCTTTGTAATAGGACTTATATTTAGCATTTCACTTGTTAAGTGATGTAATAGGTCCTAGGGTCATATCTATATCTCCTAAATGTGTTATTATTTATTTTCATATTGTTGTGCATGTTGCTTGAATATGTCCTATACATGCGTAGTTAAATAAAGTTAAATAACATTAATCTCACCAATTAAAATTTAAGCAATGTATCAAGCCAATTTTAAAGTTGTGAAATCAGTTGCTTTATCACGGACACCTTGCTTGTGATGGCGGGTGTTCTGGGTTTGCACTTTGATATGACAATGGATCATGTTGAAGTGATTTCCACTAACGTTGTGGAGCTTCGGATAGTCACTCAAGTAACTATTTGGTTTGGTCTAATTTATGCTTAACCGGTTTATCCCGGAGATACAAAGTCGAGTAGCATCACATGGTATGCTAGTGATACAAGAGTTATGTAGTTTCGTAATTGGTTGGTAACCTACTATTTGTGTTGGATTCCAAAATGTATGCGGTGTTGCCGTTTGAATGCGAACAATGAACTTTGGTACCTTACATATTACTTTACATAATTAGTTTGCTAACCTACTATTATATGATTCAAAATGTATGCGGTATTTGCCGTTTAGTCGAGTATAGTAGATCTTGATACCTTGTACATTTTGTGAGATTTGAAGTACATGTATTATATTTACAATTCATTTTGTAAATACGTATGGATTGTTTTGAACTACTCTGTTTATTTTAAGTTGCATATTTCCTATTATGTTTGACATATTTAGTTTACCTATTTTATTCACCATTCATTGGGCAAACTAAATGCATAACCTTATAATGTGAAATAAACTAAGTTAAGGAGAAATCCGAATGACTTGTTGAAACAAAGTGTTGCAATAACGTCTTCTTCAACCATTGCAGCCGGTTGTATGCTAATAGAGGATAAAACTTTAAATACGAAACATTAAGACTTGATTCAATCATGTTGATACGTTTACATGAACTTTAGTTCGGTGAACAAGTCACATGATGATTGAAGGATAATTAATTTTGATTCATCAAGGTGATGATGCTATGAAGACCAATATGTCATATTAAATAATAAATAGTTTGATCTCCTTTTGAGAAAAACTATTGAATGATCTTGAATGTTGTGTATCTACATTTTCAGACATGTGATTGGTATTTATTTTCTTTAACATAGATGAACATGGTTCATGAATTGTAGAAACAAAAAGCTTATGGTATGTAACCAAATAGAAATTATCTATTCGGTTTCTCCGTCACTTATGCAATTTGAGTGAACATGGAACTAAGTTGAAGTTAATGATTAACTATTAGTTCGAACTTTAAGCATAGAAAGAAGGATTTTAAGTAACATTTAGGAATTGAAAGAGACATTTGATTAAAATCTATATCTCAAATAATTTTATTGTCAAAATTTGTAATGTCTTGTTGGGCTATCGATTAAAGTACTGGTTGGCTCACATGATTAATCATGGATATAGGCCAGAAATATAAGAATAAGCTGGGAAGACAAGATACAAAAGTTGCTCGAGCTCTTGTGTAATGATAAGCGACTACATTATGAAACACCACCGATTTTAAATCCTCATGAAGATGGTTGAGATTACAAACTATTTTCTTTGCACTTGTAAGAGTAGAAAAGAATGTCATGTTTGACTTGCGTTTCCATATCTTGTGATTGATTAAGGGAAACATTGCTCTACTCTTCTTTAAAGGAAGCCTTGAACAACAAGCGATTGAATAATACTTATGGATAATATTTCGAGCAGAGACTTGAGTATAATTTTGAAAAGATGAATTCAAGTCAGCTCTTACTAGACTTAGTGGGAGGATTCCATTAGTCTAAATTAAGTTTGTATGTTTACATACAAGTTAATTAAAAGACAAGACTTGAGTATAATCTTGAAAAGATGAACTAATTCGACTCTTACTAGACTTAGTGGGAGGTTCGCTACTCTAAATTAAGTTTGTATGTTTACATACAAGTTAGTGAATTTGAGTCGTGAATGATATCGAGTTGATAAAGAGAATAGGAAAGGACCATATGAATACCCATCAAGTTACGAGTCGGAAGTATCATCGAGATAAGTAGTATATCATCCGAAGAATGAGACACATCATTCATCTTAGCGTACTTGTTAAGAATCGTAATTAGGAATTGTGTTTAATGAAGTTAAAACACGAGATGGATGAATCTTTCAATTTCATATACGAGGTAATTTCATTCTAACCTTAGATGTGTCATTAGTTGAGTGATACAAGTAAGGATTGTGTTTTAACGTGGCTGAAACACAAGAATGAAATAATTTCTATGTTAAAGAGTTGCTACACATACAGCACAAATTAATTTATTCATATTCAAGCGTAAGACAACTCAAAGAGTTGTGTTTGATAAAAACTTTGAAGCGTCTCGTATAGGATAAGTTAGTATTATGTCAGCATGGTAGACATAATTTAGCAGATCCAAAGTTGATATGAAGTCATTTTGTACATAACCCGAGGAAGGAAAGGCGGTATTTATTTCCATCACTTATAGTGTTGCAATTTATTGTACATATAAGTCTTAGGTATAATTACAAATAGTGGAAATAAATATGTGACTTGAATGCATTCAAGTAAACAAAGTAGGAGATCTGAAATAAATATTAGAACTCTTCGGTTATATCAAGGAGTATCCACTATGATACATTTAAAGCTAAATCTGCGATGATACAAATGACAACATGGATAAATAATATAATAACTTGAGGTCATTTAAGTGAAATAGATGTGAATACATGGGTTGAGTATAAAAGCTACATTTTTATATACGGATGGTGATTCATCGAGAATGAAGCCCATACTATATTATTACTTTACGGATAGTAGAATCATCGGAAGTAATAAATGTATTCTCATTAAATGAGCAATGGAGTCATGAATGGCGTTTAATCGTACATTTGGTTGAGAAACCCGATATTAAACATATTGTTGGTTGGTATGCTCATGTTTCAAACTTTCTTGTGCTATTCCACAAGTTGCTTAACATGTCGATTATAAACAAGTTATCAAAGAATGTTCTAAGTAATGATCGGCGATGATGGATACTTGACATTATTGGAACTCAGCATCTCAAGCGAATGAAAAAGAAAGTTTCTATACTAGAATCTAAAGTTGTAAACTTAATATTGAGTATAATGGAGTTATATTCCTCACTTTGATGTGATGAAAATCAGCAGAATCAAGAGTGATGAAGTACATGAAGTTCCTTAAAGGTTGAGTGGGGCGTAGCGCATAAATGAGTTTTATACACTAAATGTTGAAGAAATCTTCCTACAACCTTAAAAGGTATAGTAGTGATTAGATTCTTGTACATTTGTGAGCCAAGCTACATATATGTGACACATGCTATGATCAGTCACATTATATATATATGTGAGCTTGCATGACATTTGCTTGTTAAGTTTAAGATGTCATGAAGCTCGAGGTGATTGAAATCTATAATAGATTAAATTCTATAAATAGACAGATTCTCTTATTGACAAGGCAACTCTTCATTAGAGGTCAAATCCCTTTAATGAGGCCTGCATTAATGAGAAATTAGTTTGAAGTCTATTACATAATGTGATTACCGTATGCACGCGTCAAGGTAAATGTGTTGTGCACCACAACTATGGCGTAGCATGATTCCGTGATTGGCATTGAATTTTTTACTGAGTATTCACAGCGGATTCGGAATAAACAGTAGTAACTTTAAGAGAATAGAGGTAAATATGTTACATGGAATGGATCGGTTATTTGATCTTCACTTGTAGCTGAATGTGATAAATAGCATTATGGGCAGGTTGTACCCATATGAAAGCTATTGTAAGAATTTCCCATAATGAATTTGAGTCTAGTATGCTCGGTGAGTAGAAGCTAAAGGAAGCTTGAACTTCGATATTACAACTTGACCCGGTCAATCGAGTTTTGTTGGTAATGTTGTTAAAATAATATGCATTTAATAAAGGCGGATGTGTTTAACACACTTGAGTTGTGTTGTAAAACCTACCGATAGAACCCGAGAAGAGGTTGAAACCCCATTTTGATCATAGTAGTTCTGACTATGTCAGGGTAATCTTAGTCATCAATGATTCCTTGGTTGAGAGACCAGATCGATGAATGTAAAGACTGCTTGTAAGTAGTATTTCGGTAAAAGATGTGATTGTAATCACTATCTCTTGCTTTACATATCATGAAATGATCTAAGAAGTCATGCAAAGCTTAAAGGATCCATGTATGGATTTAAGCATGCATCTCGGAGTTGAAATACATTCCCCTGATTCAGCAAGTTTGGTTTCATGAGCTTAATGAAGGAAGCTGAAAGTGACAAAATTCAATAGAGATTTAGTTCATTCACTTTGGAATAAGTTAAATGATTGATTAAAACAAAAGTTCCTTTGTGTTTTAATCGTTGATAACTAAACTACATAGTCATTGATTCATTCATATAGTTACCTATTATTTATTTCACAGGCCGTTGAAATATATAATATACATGTATTAATATCTCGATGAGGTGAAAGTTAAATCACTAGGTTGGTCTATGCTTTCTAGAGAGGCAACATGAATTGTTGATTGCACCTCTTGAGCACATAAACATAGGATAGCCAAGGCCTTGATCGGAATCTTGATAGTTAGGCGACAAGCATTATATGGCCCAACATGGTGTTTTTGATTAGTGATCAAGATTGATCACGTTAACTGCGGACTGATCGATACAGCAGGGGCGCGATTACGGTATTTGAGGCGGCATGACAGCAGAATTCATAGAAGATATGTATATATACGTGTCCTGATATTTGTTTTAGAATTTTAGGTTCGAGAGATTATTCTTAGACCTACGATATATAACTATACATGTTATGAGCTGCGTACTTTTGACTATGACCAAACATGCTTGCTTAGGGATTCATGGCATGTTGGGTCACTTAATGAAATATAACGATAGATGTTGATATATTGGGAGGGATTTATCGGAGTCCTTCATATATACAAGGAAGATCTCGGGCCTCTCACACGGTTAGTGCGATTGGTTTATGGGGACGCCATAAATGTATTCGAGTTCATACTCGAGTAAAAGAAAGGGTGTGGGTGTTTCATGACCCACACTTCTTATAGTTAGCCCTACGACTAGAGATCACTGATAAAGGAATTGTAGGTGTCGTCCAAGGGCAAGTGAAGTGTTGAAATCAATGAGGTGATTCCCTTTTTATTGTGCGTTGCGACAATTGTGTATCAATTCGTTTATCGGGTTGGTTAAATAATTCTTGGAACTTAGTATTCACCTTGGCCAATTGTATATTACTAGTTTGGGTTCTCATGATAATTTAAGGGGGTTATGGCTGATTGCTAGATCCCACTCGTGTCGTTATGATAATAGTAATTGGTCAATTATTGTTGATTATACAACTTACTATTATCTAAGCCTAGAAGGTCCACGCACATCACGGTGACGTTGGATTGCATATTTCATGTATGAAATTAGGAGAAAGCTACATTTACTAAGTGAGAGTTGATTGTAATCATGAATATTCTCAATTGGGATTTTACATTGATATTAAAATAAAGTGGATGAACCGAATTAATTAATTAGTCAATTGAATTAATTAGGTAGTTAGATTGAGCTTGTTGAAAGTAATGTTGGTTACTAATAACAACTTGTTAGTGTTTGATTTTATAGCGGTTTAATTAAACTTCTTGATTAGAAGCTCATTAAGCTATTAGGATTGGGCTTTAGGTTTGACATATATAAAAGCAAACTTATTAGGTTTTTCATCATAACATGTTTTCATGAAATGAAACAAAGCCTCCTCCGTTTCTCCTCCATATGGCGAAATGTTCAGGGAAAGAATTGAAAAATTCTTCTCTTGATTTTCATCCAAATCAACCCATGTTCTAGCAAACACAAATGTAGGATTCAACCTCTCCTGGTGTGCAACCAACTAGAGGCACTACATTTGAAGTGCTCAAATTGGAATTCAAATGAGGCTTCGTGAAAGAATTGGTTGATAGACTTCCGCTGGCATCACTGTAAGTGCTCTGTTATTCATAATTGTAATTATGTATTTTGGGTATTTATATTATTTTGAGGATCCACGGATCTATGTGTGAACAACGTATGAAGGTTGCGGCCGCTGCGGTAGGATCCATCAGTTTAAATTACCTGGGCCTTGTTTTGAACTTATCACTTGGGTTTACTATGTACACACGATTTGCGAAATTTTATTACATTCATTTTTGAATAATGATGGATTTTCATTTTCAATAGATCCCAATGAATTTAGGATCACCAAGAATGGGGTAGTATTTGGTACCGCCTCAATGGTCTATTTGTTTTAGACATGATTACTGAGTCGTATAACATAAACTTAAAATGGGAATAAGGCTGTGGCTTAAACCCAAACATATATGGCATTGCAGTTGGGTCATGTGCGAGAACCGAATCAAGAAACTCCCACTACCTTGAATACTTGAAGGTTTCGATTATGAATCATACGATAAGTTTGGATCTTGCCTTGGGCAAAATGACTAAATGCCATTCAGGATTCATTGAGACAAGTGATTTATTGGGGATCATACGCGTGTATGTGGGCCAATGAACACATGCGCAGAGAAGGAGTTATAACTACTTGTTACACATTTGCGGTGATTACAATAGATGCGGTTTTGTATCGATGAGACACAAACCACTGCGAGTCCTTTGAGAAATTAAAGAGGTTCCAAAATGAAGTGCAAAACCAATTGAAGGCAATAAGATTATAGATGCATTAGAGGTGGAGAATATTTGAATCAGTTCAATAATCATCTAAGAGAGTGTAGTATTCTTTCATGACTCGCTCAATGAGAACACCACATAATGGCGTGTTTGAAAGGAGAAATCGAACCCTTCTTGATATGGTTCGATCTTATGATGGCTTTATCGTCTAGGTAGAAATTTATGGGGATATGCACTTCTAAGCGCGACACTTACCTTAAACAGATGTCCAACAAAGTCAGTAGAGAAAACTCCCCATGAACTGTGGTTTGGGAAGATTCTCAAGTTGGGTTTTCTCAGGATTTGGGATTGTGAAGCTTATGTTAAGAGATTAACAAAGGATAAACTGGCATTAAAATGCGATAAATGCTATTTCATAGGATATCAAAAGGAAACGATTGGTTACTACTTCTACCTAAAAGCATGATAATAGAATATTCATTGCTAAAAATGGGCGTTCGCGAAAAGATGTCACGTCGGGAAAGTTAGAAGTAATGGTGTTCATCTTGATGAAGCTTCAATTTGATGAAGTCGATAATAGATGCATGTAATCTTGAAGCATCCGGCACCACAGAATTGGTACCTTCTCTCATAGAATCCGATTCTTGATCCACTAGGAAGTGTTATCACCATGTTAGTCATATGATGATTTGTCACCCTAGCTTCTCGACTTTATCGGCCAGAACCTTTGGTTATCTATGTTTCTAGGCTTGAGGTGTAATCAGCAATTCATGTTGCCTCTCTAGAAAACATTGACTAACCTAGGGATTTAACTTTTCACTCATCAAGGATACAATACATGTACATTATATGTAAATTTAAAACATATAGGCAAGCAAACAAATATACTAGAATATAAAGCAAAAATATTAAATATTTGTTTTACATAACATAATAGATACATCTTGACTCCTTAACCTAACACAGCTGCGATATGCGTCTAAGACCTATATTCATTTGCATACTTTCATCGTCTTTGCTGACTTAGTAGTTTGGTAAAAGAGAATTCGGCCAGTTAACCCTCTGTTCTTCACTTACATACTTTGATATCTCACTTTCTGATAGCGTATCTCTAATTAGGTGATACTTTAGATGCGTGGTTTGATTTGTGATGTGCTCGAGAGGTTCCTACTTTGGCGAGCTATGTGATATTGTCACAAAGTAGCTCAGCTGGTCCTGATACTTAGGTACACGGCTCGATCATAATTTCTTAATCAGCATGCTTCTTTAAGCGAGCAGGCAGCTGCGATGTCTTTCGAAGATACGTGGTAAAGCGTGCTACGCTTGGGAACTCCTCGAATACTACTCCACAGTTGAGACAAAATACATACTTGACTACGAACAATAGTCGTCTACGTGATTTGAAAACTAGTATCGGTGTACCCAGTAACTACTAACTCGTCATCTCGCATATACCAAAAGAAAGCATCTTTAGTTAACTTCTCAAATACTTCAGATGCACTTCCTTTTAATCGATGGCTTTCCTGGATTGGCAGTATCTATTGGTTTTACTCGGTCATAAGACACATCGGGTCTGATGCGTGCGTAAGCGTACATGATGAATCCTATAGCCAAAAGCGTAAAAGGTAAACACCCTTCATTTGTTCATCTCGGCACTAATGGGACAACATGCTCTTACGAAGTTGAACTCCATGTCTCATGGGAGATTACTTTCTTGGGTACTAATATTGAACGCTGCGGTACCTTATTAGGTATCATGACAAAGTCGAATTAACCGACCCGATCTCGATGAATCTTTATTCCAGAGTATATATTATGCTTCGCTAAGTCCTTCATTGAAATATTTACACATCAATCCTTGACTAAGTTCGGTAACTATCGTTGTTTCCAATGATAAGTATGTAAATCGACATAGAGACTATGAATGATACATAACTCGACTTACCTTCTTGTATACCTGAGATTCTTCTTCATTCTTGATGAAACCAAAATCTTTGATTGATTAATCAAATGTAGATTCCAGCTAGGGATGCTGCTTAAGACCATAAAGCGGACCTTTGCAACTTGCATGCCTTAGCAGGTCTATAGGACATGGAAATCACGGATTTTGTACATATACACATCCTCCTCTAAATTTCCATTCGAGAGCGTGCGTCATTATCGGATGGACTTAAACACCAACCCTTTGGCGAAATAGGATTTAAATGTAGTCACGCCGTGAACTTACGACAACTTTAAAGCACAAGTCTAGCTTTGAAAACATCGGCGTTTCCGTCTTTATCATGTTTCTTCTTAAATTGCCCATTTACATTCAATAGAGGCGAACCCCATTTGGTAAATCAACAAGGACCAAACCTTGTTACGGTACATAAGTCCATACCGAGATTGCGGCTATTGCCATTTAGCCGGCTATCCTTGCTATTTTAGCCGGCTTCTTTATAAAGAAGAAGTGGGCTGCGTCACTTTCAAGCATTGATTAAAGGCTTCACCATACCGGCGCTACGGTTCTTGGCGATCCTGTTGGATCTCCCTAAAGGTTGGTTCTTCCCGCAAACTTCACTGTGGATCAAAGAGCTGCGTCTTCTATGAAAGAAGGTGCCAATTCTTGTGTGCGTCGAGATGCTTACGCATTAGATGCATCGACATTGACTTAAATCAACTTGAGCTTCATCAAGATGGGCACCATTACTTCTAGTCATACGAATGATATTCCTTTCAAGGAACACTCTGTCTTATGATGAAGATTCTATTCACCATGCTTTAGGTAGTAACCAACTTCTTTGGATATCCTATGAAATAGCATTTATCAGATTTGGGCACAAGTTTATCCTTTGTTAATCTCTTAACATAAGCTTCACAGCCCCAAATCCTGAGAAAACCCAACTTGGGAATCTTCCCAAACCACAGTTCATGGGGAGTTTTCTCTGCTGACTTTTTTGGACATCTGTTTAAGGTAAGTGTCGCGCTTAGAAGTGCATATCCCCAGAAATTAACCGGTAGATCAGATAGGCTCATCTGGGCAGACCATATCCAAGAAGGGTTGATTGTCCTTCGAGACACGCCATTATCTTTGTAGGCGTTCTGTAGAAGTGAGTTATGAAACAATACCACGCTCTGTAAGATGAGTATTGTTCCATTGACTCAAATATTCTCATACTCTATCGGTTGGAGAATCTTTATTATCTTGTTCAATTGGTTTGTAGTTCATTTTTGAACTCCTTGAATTTCTCAAAGGACTCGTGTTTGTGTCTCGCCAGATACAAACCGTATCTCTTGTAATCATCATTAAATGTAATGAAGTAGTTATAACTTCCTTTTTGCGAGATGTGTTCGTTAGCCCACATACATCAATGTATGATCCCAATAAATCACTTGTCCTTTCATTGAATCCGGTGAAAGTGCTTTAGTCATTTTTCTAGAAGCCAAGATTCAGCGCTTATTGTATGATTCATAATGTCGAAACAGCTTCAAGTATCCCACGAATTAAGGTTTCTTGATTCGGTTCTGCGTTAATATATTGTCACACGCAATGCCATAGGTATGTTTAATCGTTAAAACTGTTACATTTTAAGTTTATGTTATACGCTCGATAATCATGTCTAAACCCGAATAGACCATTTTGAAGGAGGTGGTGCAAATAACACCCGTTCACGGTGATCCTAAATTCATTGGGATCTATTGAAAATGAAAAATCATCATTATTCAGCAGAAGCTTGAAATAATATTCACCAAATTGCGGGTACATAGTAAATGGAGATAAGTTCAAAACATAGCGGAGTAGGCAGAATTTAAGCGATGGATCCTCTTGCCAAGGGCATGACCTTCGTTCCCCACCACGTAGATCCATTTCCCTCTTTAGTCTTCACCCGACTTGAGTTCACGTATATTATGTCAAATATAGAAACGACAACCGAGTTTCTAACTTACCGGCAGTAGAATTAGAGATTCTTAAATTTCAATAACATACATACCTATAAATTTTGAGTGGTCGTGAGACCATTCTTTATCATTGTGAACTTCTGCATGTCGACTTCGGTGATGAGTTGGCACTAATAATGACATTTTCATCCTTCCTAGTGTTCCCTGTCCGACAACTTTGGAGTTCACCGAACCTTTGGCTTTCTTTGGTAAACTTAACAACCTTCTTGAATTTCTTCTTATTTTGGACCACCAAAATAGAAGGAAGTAGAGATTTTAGTCTTGCAGTCGTCTCGGCATTCGTGATCATCTTATGCGGTTCGTTTGAGACAACTCAAGCTTGTGCATATTGAAGTTCATAATAAGCCCCGAAAGAATTTGTTTTGGAAAGACTTAAAGGGATGAGATCACGGTAATTCTTGAAGACACTTGTGCCCGAGGCGTTGAGTCGATCGACGATCAATCATTTTAATGATATGAGGGCTTACAATTGTAGCACATAATCAAACATATGTACAACATGAGAAATTAAAACAAGTAATGCACATTCCAAGAGGTATACGATGTAAAATAACCCGTTCGTATAAGCAAATTTTTTTTTTTAATATGATTTTAGTTGCCGGTTAGGTGTTAGGATTAAAATTTGTAAATCGAATAATGATAATAGGGGTTGAGCGATAATATATTTTGAGAATATAAATTTAATTGGACTTTCGTGTTCGAATTATGATGTTGTTAAGCCAGAAAGAGAAACAAAATTGTAGACAACGAGACTAAACTCACTTAAATGTTCACCTACCACTAACTTTCTTCATACTTATCATCATATCAACTTATCATCAAGAACTCATTTCTTCTTCCCTGAAGGGCGAACTACCCCTCAACTTTCCTTTGGTTTCCTTTTCTTGGCAAAATCTTGTGGAATCTAACTTCATAATCTCGTTTTCCATCTCTTGTTCATCAAAGGTATGAGTTTTAATCTTCAAATCTACATTGTTGAGGCTATAGTTATTCTTTATTAGTTTGACTTTTATGTTGACTTTTAGATCTTGACTTTATTATGGAATAGAAATGTTATCTAAGTTTGGTTTTTAGGGGATTTGAGGTGACTTTGGAGTGATTATTGGGGGCTAGAAGTGGTGTATGTGTGGAGGGTTGAATTTGTTGACTTATCTTAAGTTAACTTTAAATTGTAATAGGAGTTAGAGGACTTTAATATAGTTATTTTGGGAATAGAAGTATTGGTTTGGATATGGATTGGTAGAGATTGGGTTGAGAAAGTTTGGGGAAAGTTTGTATAGTAGTTAGTGTTTGAATTGGAGGTTGTATTTAATGGTTTATTTAGTTGGCAATTGATTGTTGGATTGGTTAGAATGTGATTAAAGTGTTATTGTTGGGGGAATAAAAGTGATGACCCGAATATAGGGATATATGAAGTTGGTAAAGTAGAATAGTTACGTTGGAATTTTAGGAGTGTATATTAATCTTGGGGATAGGATGATTGCTAAGGATAGTAAATTTGAATTGTGAGACGTGGTATAATACTCGGGGTTTATATAGATGTTAAGAGAGGTTATCCTACGGAATGTGTTATAATGTATAATTTCTTTGAATAGGAGTTGAGCCACCGCTTTGCTGCGAGGACTACCTAGAGTTATCATTACTGTGCTTTTTGGCTCGAGGTGAGTACAAATCTCACGATAGAACCCTTCATATATATTATGTTCTATATTTTGCATGTGTTTTGTAATGGGACTATTTTTGACATGTGTAAAATTGATTATGATTGATATCATGAGATAATTGGTGATTATGATTTATATTATCAGATAGTTGTGATTATGATTTATATTATGAGATAATTGTGATTATGATCCATATTATCAGATAGTTGTGATTATGATTTATATTATGAGATAGCTGTGATTATGATTCATGTTATGAGATTGTGGTCATTATGGTTATACCATTGTCTTTGTGTGTACTTGTCTTTGCGTGTGGTACGTGTGATGTGTGTAATACGTATTGAGTGTATTTTGATTGCTTTGTTTGTTATTTGAGGGCGGTGTGACCCGACCGAGAGGTTTGGTGTGGTATGCATATTGAGTGGGTAGCCCGTACATTCGGGAGGTTTGGTGACTAATATCGAAGTGTAACACCGATGCACGGAGGATGGAGGTGGAACCTCATGCGATTATTGTGAAGTGGATTCCTCGTATGTGTATTATTGTGGAGGTGGATTCCTCAATTTTATTTGGTTATTTGTGGAAGTGAATTCACTCATTTGTTTGTGTTGTGGAGGTGGATTCCTCATTTGATGATTTTGATGTTGTGTGTGTTAGAGGCTGTTTCCGTAAATGAGTATGCATTGTTGATGGTTATGAGCTTTTCTTGATATAGTATTATATGATATCGTATAAAGAGGACTCTATGTGATTTGTGGGCCGGTTATTACAGTGTAGCACAAATTAATGTATATAAATATGATATATATTTATAAGCGACGATTATATGTGATTGGGTAATATACGTGGCATTGTATTCACTCGGCTTAATAGGCGGCTCCCTTTATCTATGGGCGTTTTATGCCTAGGTCTCTAGAAAGCGTCGTTAGAGGTAGTTGAGATACGTATTGCGAGGCTGCGTGAAGATCGAAAGGATTAGGCGGTGAGTGGCATAGGAAGTCACAATCGGTCGTTCACTTTTGTTTGTCGACTTGTATATTTTTAGACTTGTGTTGTATTTCAATGAGGGAGTACGGTTGTTATACTTTTTCCTATGTTTATTTTGGATTTCTTAACTTGTATCCTTGGGTGTATTATTCGAATTAGTTGTATTCTCTTGTCTTTTGTTTTGTTGGATGTGTTGTTGGAACACCACGATAGAATAGAGAGTTTTGTATTTGTTAATGTCAGCAGGTCATATTTGTTATTGTATCCATCGATTGGTGACTCTGGTGTATAGGTTGTTAATGATCTTAACCTCAGGGTGGCCGACTTGGGGTGAGTTGTTACATGATGTGACCACAGGCCTATTCATTTCAAAACTTGAAAACTTCTTTATTAAGCCTATTACAATTTCTTGTCTTAAACTACAAATTTTTCACCAAGCTCCGTCTTGAATTACAGATTCAAATACTATTTGTAATAACCGTTAAGTTAATTTCGATAATAATATTAATTAAGTAAAAAATTTATTTGAGCCGAATCACGTTTAATTTAGTAGTAATGGCAGGGGACAATTCGAGTTAAGTTAGATCGTTAGATGGATTCAAATAACTTCGATTAAACGGTCGGGCACAAACTCTGTCAAACAAGACTTAAGTGTTAAGTCATCCTTCATCCTTATCATCACAAAATGTCACCGTCTCACTTCCTATTAATTTGGCAGGGGCCTCCATTTGATGAGCAACATGAAAATTTTCTCTTCCATTTCATCACTTTTGTGTTTATGAAGATCATCCAAGTTGATTGTTAAAGAACTTTCGACATCTTTCCTACAAATTTGGTATGAAAATAGAGTTTTAGTTGATTTTAAGAGGTTGTTTTGGTTGACTTTTTACATAACTCAATTTTATATTTGTTTCTAAGTTTGTTATGGATGCTATGATGTATATAAGTGATGAATTCATGATTTAGAGGTTGTTTGAGGCGTGCGGATAGGTTTGACTTTTTAGGTTTTAGTTGACTTTCTTGGGTAATATTTTTCTAAGACTTTAAATGTGTAGGGAGTTTAATTGGGGCCTTATTGTAGCTATTGTGAGTTAAAATTGTGATTTAAAGGGTGATTAAAGGGAGTTAAGTTGAAAAATTGTGACTTATAAGTTGAGTTATAATCGATATTTTTGAGTATAAGGTTATTTATTATGGACGAGGGTTAAATATAATGACTTATAATTTGATATGAAATGTTAAAGTAATAAGGTGGAATTCTAGCGGGGAATCGGAGTTAGGTTGTGTCCGACAGGAATTATTAATTCGTTGTTGTATCCGTCATTTTTTAGGCCAGTTTAGAAATAGTTCCATAAGAGTTGGTAGTGTGTATCTTACAGAAACATGAAGTATAGTAGTAGATCTTGATTATACTTTGCTTGGTGTTTTGTTGGTAGTTGATCGTGAAAAGGCGGTGCGTGAATTTGTATTCGCTTGAAGGTTTTTGTGGTAGCTAGCAGAGGTGAGTACTTATCTCACGGGTGTGAACATGTTATTGTGAGCCTTGATTATGTGAGAATGATGTGCATGTCAGTGTGGTATGATTATATGAGCATGATATACATGTAATTATTTAATACGATTATAATATGAGTATTCATTTAATGTAGTATGATATGATTGTGGTATATTACGTAGGCGTTGAAGGTGTTCTTGAGGTAACAATAGCTTGAACTCCCAAACTTATGTTTCGATTTTACGTGGCCTTGTCAAGCCTTTGTTTGTATTCTAATGGCCTTGTCGGCACTTATGTATTTATGTGGCCTTGTCGTGGGTGTGATTGATTTTTTCGATTGGCTGGGATGTTTTAAATTGTGTCTTTAATATTGTTTGGGGAGTAGATAGTTGGTTGGGTTAGGCGTGACTTTGAGGTGACTTGGTATCGGGGATTTGACCACATGGTTGGGATGATTAGGGGTTAGGTGACTCTCCTTCCTTGCAGGATATGTGACGCTATTGGCCTTATGCTTGAGTGTATAAGTGCGGTGTGCCTTATACTTAGTGTATAAGTGCGGTTTGCCCTTGCTTTTCCAGTGTATAAGTGGGGTGTGCCTTATACTTGAGTGTATAAGTGCGGTTTTGCCTTATACTTAGTGTATAGTGCGGTGTACCTTATACTTAGTGTATAGAAAGTGCGGTTTGCCTTATGCCCAGTGTATAAGTGTGGTGTGCCTTTTTACTTAGTGTATAGAATGCGGTTTTGCCTTATACTTAGTGTATCAGAAGATGCGGTGTGCCTTATACTTTGTGTATAAAGTGCGGTTTGGCCTTATCTTCGGTATAAGTCGTGTGATTATGATTGGTCCATTCGCAACGAGGTAGGCAGTTGAGCATATGCGCATTAGAGTTGTAGTATAGTAATTAGAGGATATGAGAGATAGATGGTTTGATAAACTAGAGTTATAGTCGTTGTTGAGTTCTTGAGTTCTTTACAGGTGATTGTGTGCGTCTTGAAATTTTCTATTATATCTTCCTTATCTTTATGTACAGACTTTCTTTGGAGATTATGTTGTATGACTTCTTATTTGATAGTCACGGATAAATATATATATACATATTTTATTCATATTCATATGTATTGTCATTTCGTTCCGTATGGTTTAAGTTTCCCCATTGTTAGGAGTGTTCACTAGACTTGTGACTTACGCTTTACACCGCTTTGGGCGAAAGGCATTTCATTTGTGCCGAGGTTGTGAGGCGGTTGGTAGAGAGGTACATTGGAAGTTTGTTCAGTGGCTAGGTGAGCATCGGGTGGTGAGGATCTTGGCGGTTTCGTTTTGATGTGTTGTCCCGGCCGATTTTGATTGTTGTATTTTCCTTTTCAAACTTTAGGCCTTGTCGTAGTTGTCGTTTTGTATTGTTATGAATACAATACTTACTCTCTTTTGTAGCCTTGCCGGCATTCATTTATGGGATATGTTGTATGTATATGGTGTTGGTTGAGGTTAGATATCCTTTTGATGGATTGTAAAATTTTAAAAGCGTGATTATTTTAGTATATTAATGGAAATCAAATTTTTTGGATGAAGCGAGTAGTTTTTAAAAGCGAATTAGATCCATCGGTTTAGTGACTTCAGTGTTCCGGATTATAATGATTTCTCACCTCGAGGCCGACTTGGGGGCGGGTCGTTACACTTATTCCCAACAGAGACGGCATCTGAGGCTTGTGGGAGGAAACAAGAAAATTAAATAATATATTTCGACGGGTTATTTACAACAATACGATGCGGACCGAGAAAATAAAATGTAGGTCATATCACACACCTCCATTCCATTCCATAACAATATATATAGGCAAAAAATTAAAATAAATAAATGCACTTAATGTTATATATATTAAATGAAATGAAAAATAAAAGTGTTCATAATTGACTAGTGAGTACAATTATTTTATAATTAATTAGCCAATTAATGCTTAAATTTTAATTTAATATATTCACACATGATTAATGATAATTATTACAATAATTACCAACCTCTTAAATCATGGAATAATTAGTTACAAGTAATTAACTCCAAAATTCAAAATTTAAAAAGTTACCATGTAAATATTTTAAAAATTATCAATTAATAAAAATAATTATGAGAAAAAAGAAATATAGATCCAAAATTTGTGCCATTCAAGATATATATTCAATCATCTTAATGACAAAATTTATGATTTAACATTTAAAAGCCCAAAATTAATAATTACCCGATAAATTTTAAAAACCAAAAATAATTACATAAAATACATTTGGATTTTCGCGGGCGATGAACTACTTGACCGCTTGACCGACCTCGGCCTCCGGCCACCGCGTCGACACGCGGCTGGCAATGCCGTACGGCGATTATTACGTCTAGGTAGCGAGCGTGCAATTCCGGCGCGGGGCAGCGGGGCGGTGTCATAAGTTCGGCGATAGATTTTGGTAATTCATTTGAGTTTTGACTTTTCGATTAATTGCAACTTTTTAAAAATGATTTGGAGGCTCTAAAAATTCAAAATCACAGGATTTTGACTTGAACATCAACAATATCATTATTGAACATCTCAGGTGGAATTCATCAAAAACACTTCTAGTTTTCGATTAAACCCAAAACAATCAAAATTAAATTTTTGATATAACAAATTCAAACAATTCTAGAAAAATGGATGAACCTCAAAGGGTCATGAATACACCAATTTAATTTGTAATTTTACAAATTGTGCTTTCTCTCTTTAAAATTAGCGATTCTACCTCAAATTAAAAGCTGCAAATTAATAATTTTAATCCCTTTTCCAATTCATGAAACAATTAAATAAACATCAAATTATCAAAATCAATACATTGAAATGATGATTCCAGCAGTGTGAAATATATATAAAATGGGTTGATTTTTTCATATTATATATTCATCAATTGAATATATAAATCATGAAATAATCAAATTAACTAACAACTATGTCAACACACAATCAAACTAGATAAAATACATCAAACTTGAGTAGGCTGCAGACGCTGTTAGAATCTAGTATGAATTTATTAAATGGCTTTAATTCATACATCCTCGATCCTCAAATTAATGTATATTAATCTAAATATAAAAATATAAAATGTATGAATAAAAAATTCTTACATTTCACTTTTGGAAGCGAACGAACCCAAATCCTCACAATCAACCTCGCGTGAAAGCCCCTTCAAAGTCCTCTCCAAAGCTTGTTCAACACCGAAATGATGTCCTCTAGATTGCACACACCAAGAGGGAAACGAACCGAGTACTTGAACTTGCTAGAGTTTGAAGATGAAATGAAATTGGAAGAGAAAACTCTTCCAATTCTATGGGGAGGGGGCTTTTTCTAAGAGGGGGGAGGTTGAGGTTTTTTTATGATTTTTTTGATGAAACCTAATCCTCTTTAAATGCAAATCCCAAATTCCCACTCGTTAAGCAGCTTCGTTAAGAAATGAGTTTAACTCATTAACTAATTAGGCGTTATGAGCTTCTAATTAAATAATGAGTTACTAATGGTTTTCTATTTTAATTAACTTACCAAGTCAATTAAAATACTAGCAGTCACTATCGAATAACTTATCCAAGTTATTCATCAATCTCAATTGTATTAGTTAAAACTTTAAGTTTAACAATTGATGTTCACTCAACATATATTTGAGCAAATATATAAATATTAGAGAGATACATTTCTTAATATACAAGTCTAGTTTAATTCCATTCATGAAATATTATTTGAATATCATTGTATGTGTGACCTTCTAGGCTCGGATAATAGTAAGTTGTATAATAATAATAATGGACCAGTGCTATTATTATAAGCGATTAATGAGTAGATCTTGATAAGCTCATAACCCTTAAATTATCATGAGAACCCAAACTGGTATTATGCAATTACTAAGGTGAACACTAAGTGCAGTAATCTCATTTAACCAAAGCTGGTAAATGAATTGATACACAATTATCATACTTGGGCACAATAAAGGGAATCCAATTCTCATTGATTTCCAACGAGAGATATGATATAGGTACATTCTACTCATATATGCTACAAGTATATCTCTATGACTTTCGTTTTTATAACTACTTTTGATATATCTGATATAAAAGCTAATATTACAATTATTATTAGATTAAAACAAACAGCTACATCTCTCCTACTACGTGGTGGGCGCCTTTTACCTTGTTATGTTGTTGGCAATTATGTCAGGAATTGAAACTCACAAACTAAGATGGATCCAAAGATCATCAACGCCTGTCGTTGTGACCTCTACAAGGACTACGAGACTACATTGAATCTGCAACGATGCGGTACCAACAATAGATTATGAAAAAATAAAGGTGCCTAAACTTGAAAATATGTATTTAGTTTACTAAAAATTCATTTGTAGAAATGTTAGTCGAATATCTAATGTGTTTCCATCTTCGTTCTGGAAGCAATTGAAACCAACATCGAGAGATATCCAGATTCAATGGCCTTAGTGCACCATTTTGAATGTCAAGCTTGATGATTACCATCACATGCAATCAAAATTGGGCAGAATTAAAAGAGCAATTGCTTCCATGCTCTTAATCGCCTCCAAGATCGGCGGTTGCTTGCCCGTATATTTAGAGCAAAGTTGGAGGAGTTCAAACAAGATATAATTGAGAGAGGTGTTTTAGGAAGAGTTATTTCATACTCCTATGTGGTTGAATATCATAAAAGGGGACTTCCACATGCTCACATGCTTATCATACTAATGACAATGTTGAGAATCCGGATAACTATGATAGAGTTGTGAGAGCAGAGATTCCATCGAAGGAAAATGAGCCATTACTTCATGCAACTATTTTGAAGCATATGATACATGGACCACATGGATATAATGATCGTCAATATCCATGTATGAAGCATGGATCATGCAAAAAGAGGTTCCCGAAGGAGTTTTGCACCTGTAAAGATGGGGCATATTTATCCCCATAGGGCGTCCTAGTCCATCGATTCCACTTGATAATAACAATCCAAAATTTGTGAACAATAGTTGGGTCGTTCCTTATAATCCAAGGTTACTATTAAAATATGATTGTCATATTAATGTGGAGGTAGCCAGCAGTGTGTCATGTGTAAAATATTTGTATAAATATGTTTTACAAAGGGACGAGATAGAGGAAGAGTAATGATGGAGAGTTAGTGGGGGCAATCATGATGAGATTGAACAATTTGTAGATGGAAGGTGGATATGTGTGCTAGAGGCTTTTGTGGCATATTTATGAGTTTGAAATGAGTAGGATGTACCCCCTCTGTTTTTTATAGATTGCAAATTCATTTTGCAAAATATACTACGATTTGTTATAGACCGAGAAATGATTAGTATATTCTTGAAGATGGCGTAACAACGTGCTCACAGAATTCTTATTAGAAGAATAAAGAACCCGTATTTAACAGGCGTTACCTATATCATAATTTCTGAGCATTTTTTTGTTTGGAATGCACAACAAAGGGAAGTGGGCGGAAGCGGGTTAGAAATAATAGAATAGTGGAGGATATGCTGGTGTCTCCTTTATCAAAGACAAGTTTTATGAGCGCATGCTTTTGTGCCATGTGAGGACCCACGGATATGTTAGACACATTGGATGAGGAGCCGTCGTGTGGACACTTGGCTGCATTCGGGAGATCTTTTGTATCACTATTGGAGACATGCCACATCCTCTTTGGAGTTCGCGAATTATGGACCTGAATTTTCATCGTTTCATGATGGAGGATCATGTTTCCTCGACATCCGGATCTAACTTCATTGCTTTAAATGTGTTGGGGCGTGATATATTATTGAAAAGCCTGGAAAGTCACTCTCCAACTATGACTTGCCAACCATTTTTGATCAGCCGAGGGAAATTGAGAGTTTTCCAAAGATATATTGGATAAACTTTCAATCCCTATATCTAGTAAGTCTCAATTTCATCGATAAGTTGAACTCTGATCAACTAACTGCGTTCAACAAAATCATACTTTCAATTGAAAATGGTGAAAGCAATATGTTTTTCATTGACCTGGAGGCTGGGCTTTTTATTTTTATACAAGGTTTTATTATCTAATGTGAGGAATGGAGGGGACATTGCTATTGTTGTTGCTTCATGCAGATTTAGGCCACGGTTTACGGGGAAGAAGCGCATTCAATTCCAAAAATCCCCGAGAAGCGGATGCCGCGCGTAGCCATGGTGCAGGATTGATCTCGGCGACTGGCTAAATTGATGAGATGAGTCAAGGTAATTTGTGTGTGTGATGGCTCTATGACAAACAAATATGCCTTGAGCATTGGACAAAAGACAAGATATAATAGAAAAACACAAACCTTTCGGTGGTAAAATAGTTATTTATTTAGGTGGAGATTCGAGGCAAGTTCTTCCAATAGTAAAGCGAATTAACGGATGTCAAAAGTTGAGGCAAGCATCTCAAATTCAGAGCTTTTTGAGATTGTGAAGTTTTGAATCAAGGCATAGTATGAGATCAATCAGCGACGTTTCTTTCTCGGAGTTTCTACTTAGAGTGGGTGATGGTCGTGAACCAACAATCCAGGATGACTACGTGAAGTTTAAAGTCGGCGATGTGGTTATACAGTAAGGAAAATGAAAAGTCAATTGATGCATTGATAGATTCAACATTCCCAAATATGGAGGAACACATCTATGACTCCAAGTATGGTCACGGAAACGTAATAACACCCAAAAATGCAGATGTGGACAAATTGAATGAAATGATTATTGAAAAATTCCCAGGGGAAGAATTTGAGTATGCTTCATGGGATTCAGTCGAAGATGATATTCACAATCTTTACCAGCCCGAGTTCTTAAATTCTTTGTGTCCGAGTGGTTTGCCACCTCACAAGCTTAACTTGAAAAGGGGATGTCCTATAATGCTTTTAAGGAATCTTGATCCACAAATGGGGTTATGTAATGGTACTCGATTGATATGTCGTAACCTAACCACAAGCTTCATTAATTTGAAATCATAACTGGGCATTGTTCTGGAACAAGAGTCTTTCTTCATCGTATGCCATTAAATAGTGAGGATGATAGCGGTCTACCTTTTGTTAAAAAAAAACCGGTTTTCACATGGAAGTTAGCTTCGCTTTAACAATCAACAAGTCACAAGGTCAGACTATTTCCCAATGTTGGAATTGCCTAGGAACCATATATTCGTCACCGGACAGCTATGTGTCCTTATCAAGAGGGAATTAGTACTGTCACGACCCGAATATTGGTGAAGGATGGAAAATTAGGAAAACGGCGTGGGTATTTACTAAAATATTGTTTACAAAGTATTATTATTACCACCTCCACACTTTAAGGTTCTCGATGAAAAATTAAATTAAATTACAATTATCAAGTTTGTATCAATGCATTGTTAGTGAGGTATGTATTCTAACCGTCATTTCAATATTTTTTTTGAGTTGCGTCTTTGTTCCAACTTTTGCAATTGATGGATCAAATTGAAAAATGAAACTTTTGAAAACAAAATATATCAAAACAACATGCAAAAGGTAAAACATCGGTGAATTGTTGATTGTTTACTATTTTAAATTTCTTAATAACTTATTTGCAAAAGTAATAATTGGAGTAATATTTTGCTGAGTTTTAGAATGCAAGTTATTAGTCCAGGCTGGAAATGTGCTGTGGCAATCAATGGTAGAGATTTTTCAAAAATTATTTCACGCATTTTAAAGGAACAAAAAGACGAAAGGTAATTTTCCTCTATTCTATTTCAAATAAAAAATGCATTATTAATCAATTCAAATGACTAATATCTCGAGGAGCTTCATTATATGATAACTAGTGATAAGAAATTGAATTGCTTGGGGGATGGGATCTCATAGAGTATTACATCACGATCATTTTATTTATCAATACTAAAGTATTGTATACCGTATCAATGACCTAATTACTTGAGTCTTTAAAATTTATTCAACTGGAAGATACCAAATGACGGAAAAATGAACATGCGGCGATCACGAATAAAACATGGAAGGTAGATAAGGTAATGAAATTGTTTTAACTTATGGTGAAATATGCATTTCCATTGTAACAATAATATATTGAGATGATACATATTGATTTAATTTTTGTTTTTCTAGGTTTTCAAAATACGTGGACATGTTGAAGTTAAGTAAATACATAGATGCCTGGCATTAAAACATATTCCAGTGAGAGCCGATGCAAGAAGAGTGTTGCACTAGGTGATTTTGTATATAAGTAATGGAACTAATAACTATGATTTTGTACATAAGTGATGGAACTAATAATTAAGTGATATAGCCCGTGATTTTGTACATAAGTGGAACTAATACATATATTTTAATCAATAGCCATATTGTGAGGGTCTATTGATATTTTAGATTTAGTATTTGTACATAAATATACAATTATTATTCATAGTGTGTTTATCAATTTTCTTTTTTCACTTTTTTTATTATATATTTCATAATGAGATCACACATAATCGAGTATACAAAGGATTCAATGACTACCAAGCAATTACATAAATTGGATTGTGCACCGATAGCTAGTTGAAATAGTATTGGAAGAGCACTATTGAAATAGGCTTTTAGATGATCGCAATGCTTTAATTGAATTTGTTCTATTCCATATATAATGTTTAAAACAAAAGTTTCAAATGAAATTAAATTGTCATACTTTGTGATGTGGCAAATATACCCTTATGGTTTTAACTTTCTTTAACTCATGTTGATCGAATTAAATTGTAAAGTAGTTACCCAAAACATAAACTATGTTGTAAATATTGTAACTACGAAGTATCACGTCCCTAAACTATAGCTATGTAACTTGTTTGAGTTGCCCAGTGGTAGATATTTGAAGACCAAGTTATGATGATCATTCAAAAATCACTTTCGCAATGGTTTCATCAAATCCTCAACCACCCGCAATCATGGTCAATTTTTGAGAAATCCAGCGTTTTCATCTCGGATAAGGACTCTACACTAACTTGATAAATTGTCCTCTTTTCTATATTAGGTACTCACATCATTTTATTTTTTTGCATTTAGAGCAAGATTTTTGTGTCAGTATATGCAAAGAACATGGAATACTTGATGATGAATTCATTGTTGTGTCTCGTCAATTTACTTTAACGATATGATGGTGAGTTTGAAAATTTGCATTTATCACTTTTGATTGAGGATATAACATGTGTATTGCAAAAATACATGCATATACTTGAAGAACTTTCTTGTGAAGAGTTCGAATGACATATTATAAGACTTGAATATCGATTTTATGTAGAATAATAGTTGATTAAGTTTACAAGTAATTTAATTCTAAATTGAGTGATGAAAATTCATAGGTCTCTGAGATTCCATGAGTCAAACAAAGGGAAGCTCTTGAGTTGAATTCAAATAATTGTTTTTCCATTAAATTTATTTATTTTTTCATTCAAGTATGCATATAAAAGGCATTCTGATTCGAAACTGCTCTATGTTCATGTTGATACAACAAAGAAATATACAGGTTCAGCCCCCACAAACTCGTAACCTTTTAGTGTAGAATCCACAGAAATCAATATACCAAATTAAATACCGTTACAAAACGCTACTTAATGAGGCTTTCCATGGATATGTCGAAGATCTCATCCAAATGGATTTAGTAGCATACAGAAGATGTGACTTTCACAAAGATGAGTAGTTGAGATATTAAACTCATCTTATGTATGAAAGACTTCTTAATTGGTATCATCATACTCCCACATCAATTTATAGGAAGAAGTACACTCTCTACACTTTATAAATC